>APFE030598458.1:53786-72120 GCA_000404065.3 Pinus taeda
TATTCCTCTGGTGCCTCTTGAGGTTCTTCTTCATCATCTGTCTGATTTGGAGAGTAGTCTTCATCTTCTTCGATATCTTCATGATTTACTTGCCTGGGGATGTATCCTTTTTCATCAACCACTACATCAATGCTGTCAAAAATTATTCCAAGCCTTTTATTATAGCAATTATATGCTTTGCTGTAGGGAGAATATCCAAGGAGAATGCCTTCATCCGCTCTAGGTTCAAGTTTGCCAAGATGTTCATCTGTATTCTTAATATAGCATTTGCTCCCAAAAATTTTGAAATGTTTTACCAAAGGAGTTTTACCATACCAGAGCTCATGTGGAGTTTGAGTGTTTTTCACTCGGACATTTGTTTTGTTGAGAATAACAACCGCAGCATATGCAACTTCACCCCAGAAGGTTGCGGGAGTTCCAGACTCATCAAGCATAGCACGGGCCATTTGTTGGATTGTTCTGTTCATCCTTTCCACCACTCCATTTTGCTGAGGAGTCCTAGCTGTAGAGAATTCCCTTCTTATTCCATATTCTTCACAGAAATCGAAAAATTCATTTGAGGTAAACTCTCCACCTCTGTCGGACCTGAGACACTTAATTTTGTATTCTGATTCATTTTCAACCAAGGCTTTGAATGATTTGAATTTTTCAAATGCTTCATCCTTGTGCTCCACAAGTCCTAACCAAACCATCCTGGAGAAGTCATCAATGAATAATATGAGGTATTCTTCTCCTCGAGGTGACCTTGTCCTAAATGGACCACATACATCTGTATGAACTAGCTCAAGAGACCTACTAACTGATCCTTCCTTTTCAGGAAAGTTAGTTCTGGTTCTCTTCCCAAACTGACATGATTTGCATATGGTGTTGTCTAGAATTTTGATGTCTGGGAGACCACGAACTGCCTGGTACTTGCATGCTTTCCTTAATTGTGAAAAGCTTAGATGCCCCAACCTCCGGTGCCATAACTAGTGTTCATCATTCTTGCTCAAATAACATTATTGTTGTCCTTCTTCAAATATGTATAGATTATTTGGAGTTCTTCTACCTTTGAGTATTGTTCTTCCTGTGTCAAGATCACGAACACTACACCCATCTGATCGAAATGTCACCTCAGTCCCATTATCGCACATCTAACTGACACTCAATAAATTATGTTTCAAGCCATCAACATACAGAACATTTCCAGCTTTGACATCCTCTTTCAACTAAGCAATGCCTTTTCCTTTTATGGCTGCTGGGGTATCATTTCCAAAAGAAACTTTCTTTCCCTTTTCTAAAGAAGTATATGATTCAAGTTTTTCTTTATCACCTGTCATATGCTTCAAACATCCGCTGTTGATATACCATTGATTTTCCTGTCCTTCTGCATATAAGGCTATCCCACATCTTTCTGGTTGGGGTTCCTTCATTCTCCATGTTTTGGCACTTGAGGTTTGTCTCTTCTGAGATGTCTTCCAAAACCTACTCCTGCATTCAGAATCTTCATGACCAAAATTATTACAAATAAAACATTCAATTTCACTTTCAAGGGAGGAAAAGTTGTTATAGGTCCTCTTCGTGATTGCAGGCATACTTCTTTGTTTTTGAGCTTCTCTCGTCATGATTGTCTTATAGGCAACACATTGAGCTACTTTGTGACCAAAGTTATGGCAACAGAAACATTGGCCATTGAAGGAATTCCTGCGACTATCATCCAACCAATTGTAGTTTCTACTGACATCCATTCTTGAAGAAAATTGGGAAGATCTTACCTGTGGCTGTTTGTAGCTTCTATTTGTCCTTAAGGTGGCATGCCCCCAATTTTCATGATAGTCTTTGTTCATCCTTGAGGAAGACTGTCCCTGATTTACCTGATGAATTCTATTAGGCCTTTGCTCACTCCTTGCTGCATCAAGATAACTTTTGGAGGTGGAAGTTTGAGATGCTTCTCCATTATACCCCAGACCTGTCTTGATTAGAGGGGAACATTGCACACTGATTATCTCATCCAAAGTTTCAGATCCTTTAACAAATTTAAGATTAAGGGCCTTTTTTTTCTCAATTTCTTTTCTAAGGCCAACAATTTCACATTCTAACTCTCAAGAGATTTTTCTTTCTCATCAAGTTGAGATTGTAGAGAGTCAATGATCACATTACTTTCATCTAAACATCTTTTGAGTCTAGTAATCTCATCATAAAAACCATCCACATCTATAGAATCCATGTAATCATTATCTTCAAAGGCCATTAAAAGCTTATAGTGGTTACCTCATTCATCTTCATCACTATTTGATAGTCCATCACTATCTTCATGAGTGTAGTAGCTTTTCTTATTTGCATTCTGTTTCTTGTTCCATCTAACATGTCCCTTCCCCTTGTCAATCTTTTCTTTGTGAGGAAATTTGGCAGCATAGTGACCTACTCTTCCACAAGCAAAGCATTTGAATGGTAACTTACCTCGGAAACGTCTAGTGCCCCGTTGAAGATTTTTGACAAAATTTGATTTTTCTTCTTCTTCTTATATGTGTCCAGACTCATAGTAGTTTCCTTTGCCAGAAGCCTTGAAGGCAGCCTCTCTCCTGTCTGATGGTCCACCTTTCCTCATTTCATAAGCAATTAGAATTCCATGAAGTTGTGACATTTTAAGGTCTTGAAGCTTTTCTTTTTCGTCTATAGCAGAGACTTTAAATTCAAACCTAGGGGACAAAGATCTTAGAACTTTTTCAACTACAACAACCTCCTTTACTTCTTCACCCAATTTTTTCATAAAATTAACAATCTCATCTACACGAAGAAAATAGTTAGCCACACTTTCATCATTATACATTCTGAGGTTTTCATATTGAATTCTGAGAGTTTGGAGTTTTGCCCTTTTTACCTGTTCATCTCCTTCATAGCTCAGAACAATCTTGTCCCATATTTCCTTAGCAGATTTATACTGCATGACTTTGACAAATTTAGATTGTTATAGACAACCCAATAGAGTATTGACCGCCTTCGCATTCGTTTCATATTTCTTCTTCTCAGCTGGATCTGTGGGAGTTGATGCTGGAAAAGTATACCCTGTATCGATGATATCCCATACTTCAGTACCTAGATATTGAAGATAGGCAGTGACTCTTACCTTCCAATATATGATGGTTGTCCCATCAAAAACCGGTGGCCTGATTGATGCTTCCCTCTTGTAGTTGCTCATGATGAAAGATCTTCCTTCAAGCGATCAAGCTTCTTCAGAAGGACCTGCTCTGATTAACAATTGTTGG
Organism: Pinus taeda; assembly: GCA_000404065.3. NCBI lineage: Eukaryota > Viridiplantae > Streptophyta > Pinopsida > Pinales > Pinaceae > Pinus > Pinus taeda. The sequence goes on from APFE030598458.1 coordinate 57,032, forward strand.
AAATAATACTGAGAGGGGGGGGGGTGAATCAGTATTATCAAGATAATTATTCCTTTTTCAAAAACAACTGATATACGCTACTTCAGTTTAGTGAACTTGCGTATATATGTGATTATGCAGAAGGAAACCAACGTATACAAAACAAGCTTTTACTTTACTTAATCTTTCTGATGATGATTGTTAATCTGTGATGCAGAATCAAATAACAGTAAAACAGAGCAGAAAGACAGTCACACACAAGAACACAAGATATAAGGTGGAAACCCAATGTGGGTGAAAACCACCTGCTGTAATTTGTCTCTTTCTTCTTTTCAATTAGAAAATTCTTTTACAATATACTGGTGCAGTCTTTTTACCAGTATGTAGGTTGCAACCTGTAGAGAGCTACAACTCTCTCTTGTTCTCCAACTTCTCCTGGAAGGGAGCTACAACCCCCTTTAGCTCTTGCACTAGCCAAGATACTAGTGCGTAGGTGCTGGCCTATAGAAGGCTACAACCTTTTCTGTCTTCCAGGGACCACGTTTCATCAATTTTCAGACTGGATCCATGAACTTCAAAGAATCATCAAGAAATTCTTCATCAACCAAACTCCATTTCACCAACTAGATTTGAAATCAAGTAGATACTTTTCTACCAGCTGTACCCAAAACACAGTACCAGAAACCACACAACAAAACCCAGAACACAACAACAATAAGCAGAAACAACTAGATCACAAGTTAAAGCATATATGCAATTTCAATATTCTGCAACTTGTGTGCATACGCATCTACGTAGGGAAAAACCTATGTATACGTGCCTTTACTTCCCCTAAACTGCGTGTATACGCGCCTTCGCTTCACTGAACCTCCATATAGATCTATAAAGGACAGCACACTCTTCCAGATATTCAATCACTAATTAACCCAGATTATCAGACTTATAGATCAAACAAGTGCCACATCTAGCAGATCAAAATCATACAAAGATACTATCATCCAGGTTTAAAGATTATGACCCATGAATATAACTTATCCTTCCTTTTGCACTAAGGTTCCTCCTTCCTTCAGATCCAGATCTGCATCACCACCCAATATACTAGCTCTAGCACTTTATCAAATCTTCAATAATAATTCAGATGGTGATTTGTCACAAGATCTCCTTCCTTTTTTATAGCCTTAGGCCTTCCCCAATACCATGTTCCAAAACCATAACATTTCAATACCATGAACCAAAAACTAGGGATCAATACATCTGACGAGACGCCATGGTCCAATACATAGGCTCAAGTTCCAAGATCTAACTGCCATGGACCAAAAGAATGATCCCCAACATATACGCGCTTTTGTAATGTATAACCAACGTGTATACGCATCTTCGTGTAGATGAACCTGCGTATATGTCTTTTTCTACTTTCTGAGTGCCTGGACTGAAATCTGTTACCAAAGAAGGTTGCCATCAAGGACAACACCTGTGCCATAGCTCCAAACCTGTGCCATAATGCCAACATGGTGTTGTGCGACACTCCGTGCAAATTTGAAGCATAATCAGACTCTTAACTGTGACATGCAAGAAAACAATATAAACAAATACAACTTGAGTCGTGAACATGTGCTTGCAATGTAATATTCCTCCAATGCATGAGTGATGAGATCATGCAGTTTGAGTGGAGGAAGTATGATATGTGTGTGAGATTGATCTTCAATGCAGACAAATGGGTGATGAGGAGCTTTGGGAGATTGATCAATTTCCTGATAACAAGTGAAACCAACCTCGGGACAGCAAGGGCCTGACATAACCATCAACTCTGGCTGAAGTGCCTCGACAGCCTGGAGGGTTTCAACCTGATCATTAGATAGATAACCATAGATAGTGGCTTATAAAAAGCAACTGTGACAGAATCATGATCATGATCTAATATGGGAGAAAATGGATCACGACAGCCAGGATCAGAAAAATCAATGATTTCATCGGCATCCTCATGATTTGATGAATCAAACAGAGGGGTAGATGAAAAGCAAACAAATTCATCCTCTACGTTTCTAGAAAAGGAAAATGAAATATCAAGTGGATTTTCAATGAATAACTTATCCTCTTTGTTGTCGGATAATGGATTGACATCCATTTTGTCCTACGAGTGATCAATGATGGGTGCATCTGTGGATGAAGATACGCATGTGAAATCATGGATGGCAGGTTCACCAAATATGTCAGGAAGGAAGGAAGGGGCTTGAACGGAAGGGGTCATCCTTCACCAAGTTTTGATGCTCAAGATCCCACTCATACTCTTCATGAATGACAATGCATGTTGGTTATGCAACACCAACTCCGTGGGAGGGTTTGACAGCTGAATATGTGTATGAGTTTGATCCTCAACATCACTGTGCAGTGGTGGAGTTGTTTGATGAGGGGATGGCAGATAGACACTTGTGACAGTGATTGCATCCATTTGAGATTGCGCAACTCCATCATTGAAGAATGTTGAGTGAGGCTTGATTTCAAACTTCTTCTTGGGATGAGCAGATTTCTTAATGCAATACTCGAATTGGCCCCAAATATAGAAAAACTTCATTTGTCTCTTCGGAGCTTGAAATTGCAAATCACAGAAGCTTTGCCAAAAGTCCATATTCGATTCATGTAGAGCCTTTCATTTTTGTAACAGTTTTTGGTCAAGATGGTCTCAATCAAAATGATAGAAAATGTCTTCAATGAGATCACAAAATTTCTCAAGTGAGTGCATGTTGTCAGCCAGTAGGTTGTACAACCTCCAATGTGGAGATTCATGAAGTTTGTATGCAAGCAACAAACTGGCTTATTCATTAGAACATCCATATTCCTCATGAAGCATGGAAAGAAAGTCATGTAAGAACTCAGGCCATGCCACTTCATCTTCAGCATCATACGTGTAAGTGGACAAGAGATCAAAGAACTCCCTAGTGAGGGTGACATGTTTGTGATTCGAAAAACATCACAGAGGGAGAAGAGTGCAAGAATCCATGATAGATATGAAAAGGTTTAAAACAGGGTGAGAGGGCACAACTTGTCATTGGGATCTCCTTCTAGCACCAGAGATGTTGATGGTTTTGGACCCACGAACATGTTAGGGGATCTCCTTGGTAAGAATTCCCAATTAGATCTTATATTGTTTGGTGTAGGAATCCCAACAGTGGGTCATACGTTAATGCCTTGACCGCAATCTCGCACAGAGGAAAGTAAGATACATTTCTTAGTAGCAAGGGTGTGACAAATGTAGTAACTCAAGAAAGGGGCATGAATAGTTCTAACACATAGAGAGTTGGGTGAGTGCATCCCTTAGAAACCTGTGGTAGCACGCAGCTTGGAAGGGAACACATGAGCAAAGATGCATCACAAACTGGAAATCAAGTTAGCTAACAATCCAAATTGATGGTCAAACCAATCAACACATTTAATAAATATTCATACATACATACACAAATAGCTATACTTGCATGCGTAAGAAAATAGATACATATATCATTTAGAGTAAACTAGATAGCATAGAATACAATACAACATATGCATGAAACATGTGGAATCTTGTTATATTAAGAAGTTTAAGTTCTAGTGATATAATACATCCATTTCCAACCACTAGTTTTGACATCAGAATGTTACAGCCACAACCGCCTGCTCCTCCAAAGAGATGTACTAGTTCTTCATAGTGGAGAAGTGAAGGCTCATTAAAATATTGTCTAGGATCTCTCTAAGATAGTCTTATTGGAAGCTTGGCTAACCAAAAGCCTTTACAATGAGTTATGAGGGACTATTTATAGCAAAGGGTGGGGTGACCTGTTGTGCCCTACAACAACCCCCCATTTCATATCAATATTATCCCAAAATCATAATATGAAATGGGTCCCTTTTTAATTTATGGTTTTAATTGGTATCATCTTAGTTCTATTAAAAAAAAGGCCCGAAGAGATAAAATAAAACATTACCCAAAAAGCCTTTTCAATAAACCAATTAAAAGTCTTAGCATAAATGATTAATCTTTTGTCATTGCGATAAAGCGATCACAAGATCGCATATCACAATGACAAAAGGAACACAACTTGAGGATATATTGGTTTACTCTGATGCGAAATCGCTATCGGATATCTGCAATAAATGAATTAACGCATTAAAATCCCCCTTTCTCTGATGCGATGCGATATCACTATCGGGAATCGGCGATAATGATTTAAAGCAATTAAGCTCCCTCTTGCCCCGATGTGATGCGATATCGCTATCGGCAATCGGTGATCGACTATGCACGCCTTCTTAACCGCCCCACTCGCTACTCCCGACGCGATGTGATATCGCTCTCGGTGATCGGGGATTCCAAATGGAACCAAAAAAATGATTCATGATTTTCCCCGATGCCCAATTGCGATAAAGGAAAAAGCACAGTTTTCAAAGAAAATCTTAAAAGCGGTTTAATATGATTTATTCATATTTAAGGCATTATCTTTTGAAAAGCCACTCATCCGCGCTCAACCACCAAAACGCCCAAGGCACATTTCAAATAAATCATTCGGCCATTAATCGAATTGACTGGTATTGATAAGATTGACAGGCCTTAACGGCCATTTAATGAAACAGTAAGCCTGCGATCTGTTTACAGATTTTATTCGAGGCCACCTTAAGTCAATCATTCGCCATGAATTTATCAATATATATATCTCAGTCTATTCGATTTATGTTATTATTTCCTGTATTACGCCTATCATCGTCTCTGTGCAGAATTCTCCCACAGAAATAGATTTGAGCAGAATAGGGAAGAAGTCCAAGAAGACCACAATGCCTTCCGCTTCAACGGCCGCAGGGCAACTTGTTGTTGATCCAGGAAATAAAAAGAAAGGGCTCATATCGGACACTACATGCCTAGGACTTACCAGAGCTACTTGGCAAGGCACATATAATTTGATCGAAGCCGAAGACCTGAGGGTGACAGCAATACAAGTTTCTACCGACAGCACCAGTAAATCTAAGGGTAACCTGAGTGATTTAGCCAACTCTTTTCTTCATCGAATAGCGGCTCAGGAGAAAATCCTCCCATATACAGATGTGATAGGATGGGCGATTCAAGAAATCCCAATTACCGACAGAACTTTCAGCACCATAGATGGGAGAATTTTTGGTTCTTTTCAAGCCGAGGATCTAAGGAAAATGTATCATTTGCCGGAGGCAGAGAATAAGTATAACACGGCATTCCTGGAGAAATTTTGAGCTGAAAATGAGACTGAGTCCAAAACAGTTCGAGGTTGGAGACAAAATCTAGCAAAGGACAAGCACGAATCTTCGGGTAAGTACTCGATAGATTCTCTATGCTCTCCTTATTGCTATGCTGGGATTATGATGTGCAGACTATGGGGATTACATGATTTCGCCAATTTTACCATAGAAATGGTCCCCTTAATGGAGGCGGCATGTAGTGGAGAAATAATGGATTGGGCGGATATACTATCTGATAAGTTAGCAACTACAATTCTTAATTTCAGATTCAACTCTCGCATCACTGAGAGGTTCATTCCCCCATTTTACTACAGTGCCTATGTATTAGATGTTTTGTGTTTTAATTCTGAATTTCCTGTGCTCGGATGGAGGTGGATGTCGCAAGACCCCGCACCCATCCACATATACCATCAAAAGTTGTGCAAGACCAACTACAAACACCATTTGAATCAAATCTGCAAGGGTTTCATGTTGCCTATTCATTATTCCATTTTCAATAAGCCTGCCCCTACCAAGCAGGGGTGGATTTAACTTCCATAGGGAGTTGGTTTGGGGAGGAAAAGTTTACCTATATCAGAGTTTTTGGCAGTCAAGCGAAGCCCCACGTTCTTCCTCTGTACATCCATGATAAACTACTGGCCAGGGAAATAGCCTATTAGATCAATGCCGATGGGGTTACACAAACTCTGAAGAAACCAAAGAAACACGTATGGCCCTCTTTTCCCTTGCAAATTGGTATCTACACTTTGCATGATCTGAAACATGCAGAGAAAGAAGCAGAAAAAATAAATTCACTGACCCTGGCAACTCTACCAAGCAGGTGATTTTATCCAAACAAAGTCGCCTATAATGCACTAGACCAGGCCAAATTGGCCAAGTTCGAGCATAAAGAAGACAGATTTGAAGACTTGTTTGCATCGGCCGAGTTGCTATATCAAGTTAAATCGCTCACCATACTTGAATACAAAGATGAGGGGCTGGTCGAATTCAACCGACTTAGAGAGCAGAGGTTGCAAACTCTGCATCTAGACCTGTTAGCGACTACTCCAACAACAGAATCAAGCGAGCCTGAGCAGCGACGTGATAAAGAACCTCCTATTACATCAAAGCAGCAGGAGGAAGTGCATGACCAGAGACAAGAAGAAACCCAGGCAAACTTGTAGAGATAGGAAGAGACCCAGGTGAAAATGAAATAATAGAGCAGTTCAAAAGTAAATGAAGATACACAGATTGATCCAAAATTGCTCCAGGAATGGCAGAAATTTAATTCGATCATCGGCAACCTAGAATGCTATAAATATGATGCAATTTCAAAAGAGGGCAACACACAGGAAGCGACATCAAAGCAGGTTTCAGGTGAAACCAACGACCCACCCAAATTAAAGGAAGCAGAAATAATTCCAAAGGATCCATCAGGCGAAATCATTTTGCAGATAGAAGAGATTCCTCCCTTGGATGTCTTCTATAGCCCTAAGCATAAAACTGTAGTGAAACGACAAAGGAAGAGGAGAAGGACTGATCAACCTTCTTTATTCCCTAAACTAACAGTAACAGACAACGTGGTATGGAAAGAAGAATTTGACCCCTCCGATGACTTGACAAAGCTATCGCAATATGCTGGAGCTTATTCGGCAACGAAAATAGATAAAGCATTGGAGGTGAGCAGTCTATTAAAGGCAAAAGATCAAGACATATTTTCGCTACAGGCTCAATTATCGGAAGCGCAGCAGAAGGCAAAGCAGGCAGAACAACAATTACTAGCACAACAACAAAATAACAATCAGCTGACTAAGCAATTTCAGGAAGAAAAACAGAGGATTGACGATAGCGCAATCCAAAAGCAAAAGGAGCTATCGGCAGCATTGGCACAACTAAAAACATCAACTGAGGAAATTCTAAAATCCAAATATGAGCGAATCACTCAATTATCATCTCAACTTGAGCAAACGAAAAAGCTCCCACATGTAGATGAGTTTAAAGCAGAGGAATTTCAATTAAAGTAAGCATTGATAAATCAAACAAATCTCTTGTGTCAGCAAATCACCCAGGCAGAACCATTGTACGACTTAGTGGCATCCATAAGAGAAAAAGTGGAAAAGGCAAGGACAGATTTGGATAAGGCCGAAGAAACATTGACAAATTTTCTGGAATGGCAAGATTCCGATCAGGGACAGGCAACTAACCTACCAAGAATTCTGGAATCACACAAAGAAATATTATTCACAGAATGCCAATCTCAGTTAATGGAGGCAGAAAGAGCGATTTTAAGATGCAAGTCAACCACTAGTAATTTGGTTGAATTGGTAAATAATACTCTTTACTTGTCTAACATGATTTCTCAATGTACTCCAGGCCAATTAACAGCAACAAAGATGTTGGAGCATTCATGCTACCCAGAGCTGGGGAAAAATGGAAGGTTAATTGCAGGAATCAACAGTTTGACATGGGATGCTTATTGGTTCTTTTTAGTGAAGCCGCACAGCCAGAGAGCCGCCCTAAAATGCCTCACAGATGCTATCGGGTATATCATACCCAATATTCAGGATACCACCTTCGCTGCCCAACTCAGCTTGCGCCTCAACAGACCACCCGAAGTGGAGCCAATGCTTGCGATAAGCCAGCTCAGGTTTAAAGGCAAACAGCCTGAGTCATGATTCACATCGCCGATTTCCAGATTGCCCCCAAGAAGATATATAGCATTAATTCATGCCAATTTAGTAGGATCTTGTTTCATAGATTTTTTTAGCTTAGTAGTATTTATAGACCCTTTCATGCATTTAGAAAGGGTCGTAAAGTTTTGTATATGACTTAAATCCTAAAGTTGCACTATCGTACTTCAGGGATATTCTTTTATGAAACTGGACCAATCATTCTGATTTTGATAAGAAAAGTTTTTATACAAATGTGCACTACTGTCTTTGTTTGAAAGCATTTCTGCATTGAAGGAATAATTTCAAATAGCGATTGATATTGGGATTGATTAAGCAGCTCATATGGTACTATTATCTATGTCTGGACTCATTCCTGTGATATGAATTTTCATTTGATCGCTTATATATATGTGTTTTAACAACATCCTTTATGCATCCCACTATTGGCTGTTTATAGCATGATTTTATTTCAATCATATATGTATCGATGATATAAATGGTAAATGCAGCAATCTTGTGTTAATCGGTTTGTTTAACTATTTAGATGAAGTAATATTTGAATGAATATCTATGTTTATTTTACAGAGTCATCTACATGCCTGTCAATAGACAAGGATTATTAAACGCTACATTTCAAATGAATAGTTGTTCCCGGGATTAGTATTAGTTTTCGTGTTTTTGTTGATAGAATAAGCTATCCGCCTATCATTAGAATAGACAACTCATCACTCATCCACCCCTTTTTATTCATTATCAGGAAACTGGTCCTGTTATATCCAGTCGGAGCCACCATCCCAAATGGAAAAGGAGTTGTACTAAGGTCCGGATCGGGTGGTTATCCCCCAATGTTGTTGCAGCGATTTTTGAGGCATCAACATTTCTAGCGCTAGAAGGAGGGCCATCAGCTATGAATGGCGAGTAAGCCAAAACCTACAAACCATTCAAAGAGTAACTCACCCTCCACCTCTCCTCGGACCTCTCATTCGCATCCTGAATCACCAGTATCCAGACGAGACGAGGAAGAATCAACCACTACTGCTCAACTACATCATACTTCAGAACACCTAAGTCTGGGGTCCCCTGAAGTTCAATCCATCATCCAGAAACTTCAAGGCTTCTCGATTTCACCTCCTAGATCTGAAGTATCACAAGGTAGTCAGACTTCGTAATTCCACTTACCTCCTCACCTTACTAGACTTCAAAGCGAAAAACTAGGTATTGAACCACCTGAGTTTCCCTTGCCCGAAAGGAAAAGGATTAAAAAGACCGCCGAAGGTTCTGGTAGTGAAACCTTTTCTCCATCATCTTCCATTTCATTATCACCTATGCGGAGTCAAACACCCACTTCACCACTACATATTGTTGTTCACCAAGGGACTTCATCTCAAACATCACAATCTTTTCAGTCTTCACTTCCACCTCCCACTCAAGCACCTGGAACAACACAGGCAATCGCTGGTACTCCTAAAATGGCTCAAAGACCATGGACAAGTCCTGGTGCAGTCACCATGCCTGCACCTTTACATCCGTTACCCTATTATCCCGAAAAATGGCTACCAAAGTTCAATCGAGATGCTGGAACATCAGTAGAAGAACACATAAACAATTTTATGTTGTCAGCCAATTTGAAGGGAGTGACTGAAGAAGATGTGGTAGGTAGATTGTTTCCCTATACACTACAAGGATCAGCAGGGTCTTGGTATTTTTCCTTGCCCTCTGGATCCATCACCAGTTGGAATATCTTCCAGGAATAGTTCCTTACGAAATACGGCGATGATAGATCCTTGGCTACACTCGTCCATGATCTTTCCAATTTAAGGATCAAGTCAAGAGAACCAATTAAGGAGTTTAACTCCCAATTTAACAAACTCTTGAACAAAATCCCCACTGATGATAAGCCAAGTGAACAAGTTAGAAGCGAGTGGGATATCACCGCCTTACCCTCAAACATAGCCATTTTCTTGGATAGGGCTAAACAACCTACATTGGCCGAAAACATGAAGGAAGCCCTTGCTGTTGAAAAAAGTGTAATCACCTTGGAAAAGAAAACTGCCCTGGAAGAACGAAAATCCAAAAAAGTGTCCTTTAAGGATGATTCGAAGAAAAAGGTCACTAAGGATCCATATGACATGGAGGGCCTTCAAAAAGTCCTTAAAACCATGTCAAACGAAATGGTTGAGATTAGGAAATAAGTATCAAAGTCCTCAACAAAGAAACCATATAGGAATTTCAAAAAACCTGAGTCCAAGCCTCCAAATGTCATATCTTATGCAGATTCAGATCCTGAGGAAGAAGAAGAAGAAGAAACAATTACACCATCCGAAGAAGAAAAAGAGGAAGTTGTTGAATGCCATGGGATGTGGGACTTTATACTCCCTAATTCCGATACTGACGCTGAGCAAGAAGCCTTTCCCGTCACTACAAGGAGTAAAGCTACTCCTGAACCTGTTCAAGCCAATTCAAAGAAAAGGAGTGCTGGTACTAATACTGCAAAGGAAAAGGTACCCACAAGGAAGCCAGCCGTGACAGTATCTCAGAATCAACCGTCATCTTCCAATATGCCTTCATCATCTAAGACATTGGTAGTATCTGATTCAATGGACTATAATATTGTTGATGAAATGAAGAAAACTAAGGCAAACATCACCATGTTTGAGCTTAGTAAATTAAAACATCAACAAAAGTTACTTCTCAAAGAACTTAATGCAATTCCTTCTTCACCTCTCCCCAGTACTAAAGCTGTAAGCGACTCAGGACAACCACCTTCTGGTAGAGTTGAGGCAACTAATACAATTCTGATTGGAGATAGATCAAATTCCCATACTCCCCCTTTCCTCTTAACATATGAAATTTACAATTGAAACCTACATAACTGCTTAATTGATTCTGGGGCATCATCTAATATAATGCCTGCTTTAGTTTGTTCTAAACTGAATATAGAACCCTAGAAATCTTCTATTCACATTGTGTAGTTAGATAGAACTAAAGTTCAACTTTTAGGGGAAATAAACTATGTTATAATTAGGTTATCAGCGGATCCACGAATATTCGAAAGGATTGATATCCTAGTCGCTGATATACCCGAATTCTATGGGTTTATTTTAAGCAGAGATTGGTCAGAAAAACTCCATGGGTATATCTCCACCGATTGGTCCAATATGTGGCTCCCCTATAAGGGCAAGCCCAATGAAATAAAGATTGATCGGGAGAAACATATGACCCACACTGTTACAGAATTTTAACAAGAAAATCAACCAATTGCATTCAACAACAATATCTTAGGAAATTATTCTTCTGAGTCATTTTTCGGCAATTATATTGCCCAGCCATCTCCTTTCTCAGTTAACAATTTCGCATTGCAAATTGAAAATTTTGCGTAGACTGACAGGTCTAAATGTGTTAATGTTACTGAGAATTTTTTAAGTAAGATTGTAGATAATTCTTTATTTTGGTATTTATATTTTGATGGATCAAAGTCTAGTGAAGGATCAGGAGCAGGATGTATTTTAGTTAGCCCGTAAGGAGAAAAAATAATGTTGTCCTGTAGGCTAGAGTTTGAATGCACCAATAACACAGCTGAGTACGAAGCATTAGTCCAAGGACTACATAAAGCGATCGGCCTCAAAGTCCAATACTTGAAGGTCTTTGGAGATTCTGAGATTATTGTTAAACAAGTAAGGAATACAATTCATTGTCTTTCGAACCATCTCAAACATTATCAATTGCTAGTACAAGAGCTCACTTCCCATTTTTTAGCATTCAATATTTCTTCCATTCCCAGGTCTCAAAATTCGGCAGATGACTTGCTAGCCAATGTCGCTTCCAAGCTACTCCCTTTCGAAGACTATAGCCCAGATAGATTTTCAGTAGAATTTCTTTTTAGGCCATCCATTCCTAACAATGTAACTAATTGGAGAGTATTCAACCACGATGAAGACATTTTACTGTTTTTAACCTTTGAAAAATCCTATGATAATCGAATCATTGGGGAAGACGAGCACGATATTCAAATGCGAGATAAACATGAAGAAAACTCAATTCCAAAGCCTGTGGTGAAGCTTGAGGATATTTACGATATTAAAGATAGATTTAAACCTATGTCCAATATGAAGCTCCAGAGCTCTACCTTAAGGTTTGAGTTGATAAACCTTGGCATTGAACAAAATCCTCAAAACATTAATCTAGGATTAAGACTTTCCATGGAGGAAAAGGAAGCATTCATTAGACTGTTACGGAAAAATAAACATGTTTTTCCTTTAAAATATGACGATTTAAAAACGTATGATACATCCATTATCCAGCACACTATTTCGATGCTTCCCGAACAGAAACCAGTTCAACAAAAGTTGAGAAAAATACATCCAAACTTAGAGGGTCAAATAAAATCGGAACTCAATAAACTCTTGAAAGCTAAGATTATTTTTCTCGTTCGACACTCAAACTGGGTCTCCAATATGGTACCAGTCAGGAAGAAAAATGGCGACATAAGGATTTGTATTGATTTCAGAAATTTAAATAAAGCGAGTTTAAAAGATAACTTCCCATTACCCACCATGGAGCAAATATTCCAATCAGTGGCAGGCTCAGAGTTAATGTCCTTTTTGGACGGTTTTCCAGGATATAATCAAATTTTGGTCCATCCTGATGACCGACTCAAAACCACATTCAAAAAAAAATGGGGAACGTATGCATATCAGAAAATGCCTTTCGGACTTATTAATGTAGGAGCCACTTTTCAAAGAGCAATGGATATCTCTTTCAAAGGGTTAATTAAAAAAACAGTAGTCGTCTACTTAGATTATATTATTGTATTTTCTAAAGAGAGATCCAATCACTTGCATGATTTAAATCAAATCTTTCAACGCTGTAAGAAATCCTTTTCGGTCTTGATCAAGGCAAGCTCCTAGGCTTTATTGTTTCTAAAGATGGCATTTATATTGATCCTATCAGGATCAAAGAAATCTTTGAAATCCCATTTCCTCACAATAAGAAATCCATGCAGTCATTTTTAGGCCAAATCAATTTTGTTAAGAGATTTATTCCAGACTTTTCTTAAATCATTTTGCCACTTCAAACTATGATTAAGAAAAATTCAGTCTTTAAATGGGGATCAGCAGAAAATGAAGCATTTGAATTAATCAAACAATCAATAATCAATGCCCCCGCTCTAAATACTCCAAATTTTTCTAATCATTTTACATTTTATACCATCGCATCCGATTTCTCTTATGCTGCAGTACTCACACAGATCAACAATCACAATTTGGAAGCACCTATTTCATTCTATAGTTCAAATCTTCAGGGTGCTGAACTAAACTACTCCGAAGTAGAAAAACAAGCCTTTGTTGTATATAAAGTTGTTAAACATTACAGACCCTTCCTTTTAAAAGCCCATACAAAAGTTATAGTTCCTTTCTCCTCAATAAGGCAACTATTAATCCAAAGAGAATTGGGAGAAAAAAGGACAAACTGGGTAACAGCACTTCAAGAATATGACCTAGAGATCAAGCCAGCAAAGATTGTTAGAGGCCAAGGTTTTTGCAGGTTGTTGGCAGGAGCATCCAACATTCTAGAATCAAGTGATACAGATCAATTGGAAGTGATCAACCAGATAAGTATCATTGACTCTGAATCACAGTATGCTAATTTAATATTTTATTTGAAAAATGGATATGCACCCCCCAACCTGTCTTACAAAAGAAAAAGGGCCATAAGATTGAAAGCAAAAAAATTTACCATTATTGATGATGTGCTTTTTAGGCAAAATTATGATTCAGTTTTATTGAGATGCCTTGAAAAACCTGAAGCACAAAAGGTTTTGTAGGAATTACATGATGGAACAGCAGGAGGCCACTTTGGAGCTGATACAACAGCTCACAAAGTCATCCATGCTAGATACTATTGGCCCACTCTCTTTAGAGATGCTCATGAATATGTAAGGAAATGCCGAAATTGCCAAACTTCTAGTGGAAGACAAAAGAAATCAGCCTTCCCTTTGCAACCGGTCAACATTGAACAACCATTTGAGCAATGGGGATTGGACATCATTGGAGAAATTACCCCAAATTCTTCTAAACAGCATAAGTATATTCTTACTGCTACTGATTACTTCACCAAGTGGGTTGAAGCAATTCCTTTAAAGACAACAAATTCTGAAGCTATTATTGAATTCATAGATCAATTCATCATTACCAGGTTTGGTGTCCCGAATGCTCTTGTTTTTGATAATGCATCTTACTTTTTAGGCAATGCTATGTTTGATTTCGCAATTAAAAGAGGATATAAACTCAAATACTCTGCTAATTATTATCCCCAGGGCAATGGTTTAGCAGAATCTACAAAAAAAAATCTGATTAAAATTATTAGGCGAACTATCAAACAGAATCATAAGAACTCGCATAAATATTTAATATTTGCATTATGGGCTGATAGGATAACGCAAAAAGCTTCTATAGGTTCTTCTCCATTTAAACTTGTGTATGGAAAAGAAGCAGTGCTACCAACAAACCTTGTCCTCCCTTCTCTAGCCCTAGTTCAATTTATTGAAGAAATCCCTTCTTCTTCTTTACAACTTAGACATGACCAAATTCTAAAATTAGAAGAAGAAAGAGAAAAGCCAAAGTCACTCATGCGAAACATCAACAGATCATCAAGTCATCATTTGATTCACTTTCATCCGGTTCCAAACAATTTGAAGTCGGTGATTTACTTCTGAAATGGGACAAAGCCCATGAAGATAAGGGAAAACACACCAAGTTCCAGAAGATGTGGCTTGGACCATTTCAGATCTGTGAAAAGATAGGCCATTCGACCTTTATATTACAAGATTTATCAGGGTTGAGAGATTATCTCCTTGTTAATGGCCTTATCTTAAAGAAATTCTTCAATTGAGGAGGTAACCCCTTCTCCTTTTAATAGCATTTTTGTAGTTTGTAGGAGCACTAGAAAATAAAGCTGTGAGGTATCTTCCATTGACCTTTGTTGTGCTTAAAGAGTTTTTCAAAACATGTAATGTGATATTTACTTTTAAAATAATAGAAGTCTTAAACAAAAGGAATGATTTCTAGGAATTAAGATATAATTGCATTCTGAAACTACACTGCAATCTTAGTGAACCCCTCTCAAAGTTTATAAATATTGTAAATCTTTTTAGATTTTCAAATTGGTCACAAGAAGGTTATCAATATCAAAATAGAAACTAATCCAATTTCAGCATCTCCAACT
>APFE030598458.1:74128-84206 GCA_000404065.3 Pinus taeda
CTATTTTGAAAAAGTTTAAGTATTTCTATTCTTTTCAGAGATAACTGTTTCTTCCAGTGAATCGCCAATTGTTGTGCCCTACAACAACCCCCCATTTCATATCAATATTATTCCAAAACCATAATATGAAATGGGTCCCTTTTTAATTTTCGTTTTAATTGGTATCAACTTAGTTCTATTGAAAAAGGCCCGAAGAGATAAAATAAAACATTGCCCAAAAAGCTTTTTCAATAAACCAATTAAAAGTCTTAGCATAAAAGATTAATCTTTTGTCATTGCGATAAAGTGATCGCAAGATCGCATATCGCAATGACAAAGGGAACACAACTTGAAGATATATTGGTTTACTCCGATGCGAAATCGCTATCGGGTATCAGCAATAAATGAATTAACGCATTAAAAGCCCCTTGCTCCGATGCGATGTGATATCGCTATCGGCAATCAGCGATAATGATTTAAATCAATTAAGCTCCTTCTTGCCCGATGCGATGCGATATCGCTATCGGTAATCAACGTTCGACTATGCACGCCTTCTTAACCGCCCCACTCGCTACTCCTGACGTGATGCGATATCGCTATCGGCGATCGGGGGTTCCAAATGGAACCAAAACAATGGTTTATGATTTTCCCCGACGCCCGATTGCGATAAAGGCAAAAGCGCAGTTTTCAAAGAAAATCCTAGAAGCAGTTTAATACGATTTATTCATATTTAAGGCATTATCTTTCGAAAAGCCACTCATCCGCGCTCAACCGCCAAAACGCCCAAGGCACGCTTCAAATAAATCATTTGGCCATTAATCAAATTGACTGGTATTGATAAGATTGACAGGCCTTAACGGCCATTTAATGAAACAGTAAGCCTGCGATCTGTTTACAGATTTTATTCGAGGCCACCTTAAGTCAATCGTTCGCCATGAATTCATCAATATATATATATCTTAGTCTATTTGATTTATGTTATTATTTCCTGCATTACGCCTATCATCGTCTCTGTGCAGAATTCTCCTGCAGAAACAGATTTGAGCAGAATGGGGAAGAAATCCAAGAAGACCACAATGCCTTCCGCTTCGCCGGCCGCAGGGCAACCTGCTGTTGATCTAGGCAATAAAAAGAAAGGGCTCATATCGGACACTACATGCCTGGGACTTACCAGAGCTACTTGGCAAGGCACATATAATCTGATCGAAGCCAAAGACCCAAGGGTGACAACAATACAAGTTTCCGCCGACAGCACGAGCAAATCCGAGGCTAATCTGAGTGATTTAGCCAACTCTTTTCTTCATCGAATAGCGGCCCGGGAGCAAATCCTTCCATATACAGATGTGGTAAGATGGGCGATTCAGGAAATCCCAATTACCGATAGAACTTTTAGCACCATAGATGGGAGAATTTTCGGTTCTTTTCGAGCCGAGGATCTAAGGCAAATGTATCATTTACCGGAGGCAGAGAAGAAGTATAACACGACATTCCTGGAGAAATTGCGAGCTGAAAATGAGACTGAGTCCGAACCCATTCAAGGTTGGAGACAAAATCCAGCAAAGCACGAGCATGAATCTTCGGGTAAGTACTCGGTCGATTCTCTATGCTCTCCTTATTGCTATGCTGGGATTATGATGTGCAGACTATGGGGATTACATGATTCCGCCAATTTTACCATAGAAATGGTCCCCTTAATGGAGGTGGCATGTAGTGGCGAAATAATGGATTGGGCGGATATACTATCTGATAAGTTAGCAACTGCAATCCTTAATTTCAGATTCAACTCTCGCGTCACTGAGAGGTTCATTCCCCCATTTTACTATAGTGTCTATGTATTAGATGTTTTGTGTTTTAATTCTGAATTTCCTGTGCTCGGATGGAGGTGGACGTCGCAAGACCCCGCACCCGTCCACATATACCATCAAAAGTTGTGGAAGACCAACTACAAATACCATTTGTATCAAATCTGCAACGGTTTCATGTTGCCTATTCATTATTCCATTTTCAATAAGCCTGCCCCTAAGATTTCCTACCAAGCAGGGGTAGATTTAACTTCCATAGGGAGTTGGTTTGGAGAGGAAAAGTTCACCTATATCAGAGTTTTTGGCAATCAAGCCAAGCCCCACGTTCTTCCTCTATACATCCCTAATAAACTACTGGCCAGGGAAATAGCCTATCAGATCAACGCCGATGGGGTTACACAAACTCTGAAGAAAGAAAAGAAGCACATCTGGCCCTCTTTTCCTTTGCAAATTGGTATCTACACTCTGCATGATCTCAAACATGCAGATAAAGAAGCTGAGAAAATAAATTCACTGACCCTGGCAACTCTACCGAGCAGGCGATTCGATCCGAACAAAGTCACCTACAATGCACTCGACCAGGCCAAATTGGCCAAGTTCGAGCATAAAGAGGACAGATTTGAAGACTTGTTCGCATCGGCCGAGTCGCTATATCAAGTTAAATCGCTCGCCATACATGAATACAATGATGAGGGGCTGGTCGAATTTAACAGACTTAGAGAGCAGAGGTTGCAAACTCTGCCTCTAGACCTATTAGCGACTACTCCAACAACAGAATCAAGCGAGCCCGAGAAGCGACTTGATAAAGAACCTCCTATTACATCAAAATAGCAGGAGGAAATGCATGAGCAGAGAAAAGAAGAAACCCAGGCGAACTTGGAGAGACAGGAAGAGACCCAGGCGAAAACGCAAGAACAGAGCAGTTCAAAAGTTAATGAAGATACATAGATTGATCCGAAATTGCTCTAGGAATGGCAGCAATTTAATTCAATCATCGGAAATCTAGAATGCTCTAAAGATGACGAGGTTTCAAAAGAGGGCGACACACAGGAAGCGACATCAAAGCAGGTTTTGGGTGAAACCAACGACCCACCCAAATTAAAGGAAGCGGAAATAATTCCAAAGGATCCATCGGGCGAAATCATTTTGCAGATAGAAGAGATTCCTCCCTTGGATGTCTTCTATAGCCCTAAGCATAAATCTGTAGTGAAACGACAGAGGAAGAGGAGAAGGACTGATCAACCTTCTTTATTCCCTGAACTAACAGTAACGGGCAACATGGTATGGAAAGAAGAATTTGATCCCTCCGATGACTTGACAAAGCTATCGCAATATGCCGGAGCTTATTCGGCGGCAACAATAGATAAAGCATCGGAGATGAGCAGTCTATTAAAGGCAAAAGATCAAGACATCTTTTCGCTACAGGCTCAATTATCGGAAGCGCAGCAAAAGGCAGATCAGGCAGAACAGCAATTGATAGCACAGCAACAAACTAACAATCAGCTGACTAAGCAATTGCAGGAAGAAAAACAGAGGATTGATGATAGTGCAGTCCAAAAGAAAAAGGATCTATCGGCAGCATTGGCGCAACTGAAAACATCAACTGAGGAAATGCTAAAATCTAAAGATGAGAAAATCGTTCAATTGTCAGCTCAACTTGAGCAAACGAAAAATCTCCCGCAGGTAGATGAGTTTAAAGCAGAGGCATTTCAATTAAAAAAAGCATTGATAAATCAAATGAAGCTCTTGTGTCAGCAAATCACCCAGGCAGAACCATTGTGCGACTTAGTGGCATCCATAAGCGAAAAAGTAGAATAGGCAAGGACAGATTTGGATCAGGCCGAAGAAACATTGACAAATTTTCGGGAATGGCAAGATTCTGATCAGGGCCAGGAAGCTAACCTACCAAGAATTCTGGAATCACACAAAGAAATATTATTCACAGAATGGAAATCTCAGTTAATGAAGGCAGAAAGAGCCATTTTAAGATGCAAGGCAACCACTAGTAATTTGGTTGAATTAGTAAATAATACTCTTTACTTGTCTAACATGATTTCTCAATGTACTCCAAGCCAATTAACAGCAACAAAGATGTTGGAGCATTCATGCTACCCAGAGCTGGAGAAAAATGGAAGCTTAATTGCGGGAATCAACAGTTTGACATGGGATGCTTATTGGTTCTTTTTAGTGAAGCCGCACAGCCAGAGAGCCGCCCTCAAATGCCTCACAGATGCTATCGGGTATATCATACCCGGTATTCAAGATGCCACCTTCGCTGCCCAACTCAGCTTGTGCCTCAACAGACCACCCGAAGTGGAGCCAATGCTTGTGATAAGTCAGCTCAGGTTTAAAGGCAAACAGCCTGAGTCATGATTCACATTGCCAACTGCCAGATCGCCCCATGAAGATAGATAATATTAATTGATGCCAATTTAGTAGGATTTTGTTTCATAGATTTTTTTTAGCTTAGTAGTATTTATAGACCCTTTCATGCATTTAGAAAAGGTTGTGAAGTTTTGTATATGACTTAAACCCTGAAGTTGCACTATTGTACTTCAGGGATATTCTTTTATGAAACTGGACCAATTATTCTGATTTTGACAAGGAAGGTTTTTTATACAAATGTGCACTACTGTCTTTGTTTGAAAATATTTCTGCGTTGAAGGAAGAATTTCAAATAGCGATTGATATTGGGATTGATTAAGCAGCTCATATGGTACTATTATCTATGTCTGTACTCATTCTAGTTATATGAATTGTCATTTGATCGCTCTTGCTATTATCGCTTATATATATGTGTTTTAACAACATCCTTTATGCATCCCACTATTGGCTGTCTATAGCATGCTTTTCTTTCAATCATATATGTATCGATGATATAAATGGTAAATGCAGTAATCTTGCGTTAATCGCTTCGTTTAACTATTTAAATGAAGTAATATTTGAATGAATATCTATGTTTATTTTACAGAGTCATCTGCATGCCTGTCAATAGACAAGGATTATTAAACGCTGCATTTCAAATGAATAAGTTGTTCCCGGGATTAGTATTTGTTTTCATATTTTTGTTGATAGAATAAGCTATCCGCCTATCATTAGAACAGACAACTCATCACCCATCCACCCCTTTTATTCATTATCAGGAAACTGGTCCCATTACATCCAGTCAGAGCCACCATCCGAAACGGAAAAGGAGCTGTACTAAGGTCCGGACCGAGTGGTTATCCCCCAATGTTGTTGCAGCGATTTTCGAGGCATCAACAGGTACAACAAACGAAGGCAGGGGATATTTGCCTTGTTGCTCTATCTACAGAACAAACAACATTGTGCCCTAAGGATCCCCTTTTGAGTCAAAGAGAGCCAGTTAGGGTGTCAATTTGTGAGCAGAACCAAAATGAACACATGTACTGCACAAACATAGTGCTAGATTGGGAAAGCCCCACTTGGGAGGTCTCATAGGATACGCACACAGGCATCAGACAAAAGGCAATGAGATGCACGTTATCGAGATAGATTCGATAGTAATCTTCATCAAAATGCTAGAAGGCAGCCATCTCTGTTGGACGCTCCAGAAAGGGATGAGGATCCAGGACTTAAAGCAAGAAATACAGGCTTACCATGGGATACCAGCAAGAAGCCAAAATCTGATATACTTAGGACACTGCCTACAAGACAATTACACTCTACGGATTATGGCATCATAAGAGATTCGACCATCACAGTCAATCTGCGTTTGCAGGGAGGATGCTCTGGAACCAGCACAAGAAGCACAAGAACCTTTAAAGATGCAGTCAAAGGAAAGGCAAAAGCACAAACTAAACCAACAACAATGGTTCAACTGCCAGGGCCTTACATCGTGGAACAAAAATCGGAAAAGCATGTACTCTTCGTTTCACCAATGCCTAAGGTAAATAGCTTATCCTCAGATCTCTCTAAAATCACAGTTATATGTAGATTTAATGGTTTCTGGCCAAACTTTGATGTACTACACCAGTGGATACACACTATATGGACATCAAATTGTGAAATCTGTCTATGTCCCAAAGGGTTTTTCATAGTCAGATTTAACACAGCATAAGAATGGGAACACATCCTCAACACAGGACCATGGTTTTGGGGCAGCACTGGGCTCTTTATAACCCCATGGTTCCTAGATTTTGATGCCAACATTATGGTGGTTTCAAAAATTCCAGTTTGGGTTAGATTGCACATCTCCCATTACATTTCTGGCATCATAATGTATTAATACCTATTGGGAACCCCTTGGGAAAATTCCTAAAGACGGACGGGGACAGAATTACAAGGGGAATATTCACTTTTTCTAGGATATGTGTTGAAACAGATCTCAGTTAAGGGTTACCAATCAACATCACACTGAATTTCAACAACTCACAGTTGATTCAACCATTAGACTACGAAAACACAACTTTTCGATGTCATGGATGTCTGCAAACAGGCCACTTGTAGAGCGCATGCCCTCTGGCAAAAAAAAACCCCAAATGGCATAAGAAACAATAGAAAAAGGAAAAAGGTTGGCAGTACACAGACCCCCTAGAAGAAGAAGAAGAAAGAGTAGAGCCAACAAAAAGCAAAGCAGAATTGGACACTCAAAAGGGACAAAACAACACACCAAAGGAGGTTCCTGACAATCCCCCTCAGCAACAACATACCCAAATGGAAATAAGTGGAAGTAAACGAGCACATGGATCAGAAGGCTCGGACTCAGACAAAGAACATCCCATAAATACCAATGAGGAACAATTAGCCATAGTAACAACCACTCCCAACACTGGAGGTTGGAGGAAAGTGGAAAAGAAGAAAGGTAGGAAAGAATAGGCACTATTTTTACTTTTTATCAGTGGCTCCCTGCGTGGAAATATATATCACTGTTTTTTTTATTTTTTTGGACAGGGAATGCCTCATTTCATGCATATGTTCAACATCTACAAAATGTAATTTTCTCTATTAATGAAAATTACGACTTTTTCCACGAAAAAAAAAAAAAAGAAACAAAACAAAACAAAACAAACAAACAATATTTTTTTTAAATAAATCTTTAAAAAAACCAAAAACATATAACTCTCATCCTACAAATTAGTGTCACATCAAAATACTTAATAAAACATTAGTGCTCATTTTATGTGAATCCATGGCACTTGTTCTCCATTATACAATAAGAAAAGGTTTCTGCCACAAAAGGAATTTCTCTTTTGAAACATGTGATGTCTACTCAATCCATTACAGATCCACTAAGAGTGGTCGGTGCGCTAAAGCTAATTGGTGATAGTGGTGAGATGCATAATAAATTACGGTTTTAGTAAAATTAAATTTCAAACCACTTTGCTTCTCATTTTCCTTCCACTTTCTTATAATAATCTACTTATAACACACGTAAAATAATAATTTTTAATTTATGGAGAACAACGCAAATGTATCAAACCATGAGAGGGGTCATCCATGGGGTCATCCATGACCTTGATCACATGAAGGAAAAGGTTTGTCCACACCAAACCACATGTCATGGGTCCACAATGCGGAAATTGTTGGGCTTTTGTCACTTTGGGTGTAATATATTCTTTTTAAATGTTCATGATATTTTTTTTGGTATTTTTTTTTCTATTTTTAAGGGAAAATAGGTAAAATAATAAAATAAGGTTTCTAGAAAGTCAATCAACCCTATAAAACAGATAGGAGCTAAGCATTTGGATCATCCTTAGTTACTATCTATTTTGCCTTTGTTGAGAACTTGGTGTAGTTCTAGTTTGATCCCAGGAAAGAAAACTTAGTCGCTGTAATCTGTGTGGTGGATCCATCCACGATTCATGATTGTGCTTCAATTTTTTTTGTTTTCTCTTTTGATTAACAGTAGTGCATACCATTGTAGGAGTGAGCTCCAATATTATTCTATGAGCATGTATTGTTTTCTTCAGTTAACCATATAAATAAGGTTGCATTTTCAAATCGAGTTGTATTAAGTGTTTTGATTGCAAACAATTTTAACTAGAACACTAAAGTGTACTAGATTTTAAAAAAATTTAAGGCTTGATATTATTGTATGAGCATGTACTGTTTTATTCAGTTAATAATATAAATAAGGTTGCATTTTCAGATCCGGTTGCATTAAGTGTTTTAATTGCAAGCAATTTTAACTAGAAAACTAAAGTTTACTATTTTTTTTTTTTAATTTAAGAATTGAGATCTTCCAATAATATCAGAGTTGTGGATCTTTCATCTTACCAGCTTGAAAGGTTCTTAACAACAGATTGAAATTTTATTTACAGAATTGAAATTTTCTTGCCGTAACTTAAGTGAGAATTATTTCATCCTATTCGGCAGTGTCCCTCTTCGATGGTATTTGATATCACCCTAGTTGATCAATTTGGTTCATCGCATTGTAGGAATTTGGTGGACATTGAATTAATCTCTCTGGCGAATGATTCTTATCACTGCAGGGCATTGTTACCACCGTGAGACCAATCAAGGTCATCGCATGGTCTTTAAGGAACAAATAGGCATTTGAAGCCCAATTATTGTTGGGAATTTTCTGGTAAATTCCAAAACAAAAATTAACTGAATACAGAGCAATGCTCTGTTTTTCTCCTCAGGATCTTTTGCACAGGGAAGCAAATAAAATTTCTGAGAACAAAGATTTTTCACACCAATAAAACCTTTATATTTATTAATAAAAAGCCTGATACATATTTCTTCCTCTTTCTCAGAGGGATTCACCAAAAACTTTTCACCAAAACAAAATACTCTGCCTGCTTTTACAAATGATTTTTACACTGCTGTGTAAAATCTTCATTCACATTTACTGCTGTAAAAAGGGGCTTTTACATTTACAACTGTAAAATGAAATTTTTACATATGCTGTAAAAATTTCTTACATAACTTTTCAATCTCAAAAATAAAATTCACACAGTCATTCTTCATTCGCTCTTGCTCCCCTTCGTTTATGTTTTGCACTGATGTGCATTATATGCCTTGCATCACACAATAGTCAACACATAACAAAAATAAAATTGCATATACATATGCGTTCCTCCTTTTTTGTTACAAATCTTCAACCTTGCACTGCTGTGCAAACCTCTGGTTCTTCAACCCTCGCTGCTACGAACACTACTTCTTCTCCTCCCGCGTGCAATTACAATTACAAAGTCAACGCATACAACAAAACTATATTGCATACGATTTTTATGTATTAATACATGCCGTATGAAAAATTTAATGTTTTTACCTAAGACTATGATAGTTCATTAAATACATTAAATAAAAGCCGGTGGTAAAAGTAAAAATAACGTTCTGGCAGATTGATGAAGATCCATGTCCGTTGACTTGATTGAACGCATTTCGCACACCTAACTCACACAAACCAAATGAACTTTAATGTCCGGGGATGGGCAGTTTTGGAATTGTACACTGGACGCATGTCATTTGGTCGGGGTGTTCGGAGGCCCTCTGACAAATACCACAAATGCTGAAAGGTGGTGCGATACAAAGCTGGTTTTCGGAAGTGGTTTTGCTGTAGTTAATGCGGGCAGTTGGAAATTAATATTTCAACACTCCCCTTTAATTTCAACTGCTGGGTTATCAGTCATACCCGAACATTTCCTCAAAAATTCAAAGCTTTTCTAATCCAATGGCTTGGTCAAAATGTCTGCAACCTATTCCTGAGTCCTGCAATGTTCTAAGACAATTTCTCCATTGCTCACCAATTCCCCGATGTAATGAAATCTTGTGTCAATGTGTTTCGTTCTCTTATGAAACAATGAATTCTTTGATAATGCAATAGCTGAGCTATTGTCACAAAAAATCATTGTTGCTTTTACCTGCTCTTGGCCTAAGCTCCTCAACATCCTTCTCATCCAAACTGCTTGACATGCTGCTGCTATAGCTGCCACATATTCTGTCTCTGCTGTAGACAATGCTATAATGGATTGCTTCTTAGAAGCCCATGAAATGGCTCCTGAACCCATGTGAAAAACATAACCGGAAGTGCTTTTCCAATCATCTACACTTCTAGCCCAATCACTATCAGTGTGTCCAACTAAATCTGAATGTTCTGAGACATTATATAAGATGCCAAAACTTTTAGTACCTTTAACATACCTCAGAATTCTTTTTGCTGCCTGCCAATGTGCTTCCTTTGGCCTCTCCATGAATCTGGAAATTAAACCAACATCAAACATTATGTCACGTCTAGTTGCAGTTAAATACATAAGGCTGCCAACTATGCTCTTGTACAAACTAGGATCAAAATCCTTGCTGCTGTCCTCTTTGCTGAGTTTTAATCCCAT
>APFE030598459.1:9089-30189 GCA_000404065.3 Pinus taeda
ATAAATATAAATTTGACCTGGGTCCTATAGTCAAAATTAGCCATTTTTCAAATTTAGCCGCTGGAGTCTCTGCTCAGACTATTTAACATGTTAAGTTGGATCTATTTCTTCAACTTGTCCTGACGATGAACCACACTAGTTGGTTCGAAACGCGTCGACAAATGTCTGTCTACATGTGATTTACGCTGAAGTTATTCTTTCAGCTAGGGCTTCCTTTTTTACTGTGGCTAAAGCTCCTTCAAGGCTGCATCTAGGTCTCCCTTCATGACTGTAGCTAGGGCTCCTTTGTGAATGCAACTATGGCTTGCACTATTGTAGTCTACTAGCTTAACGCTACCGAGGGCCTCCTGTACTGTAGCACTCTCTGCTGCTTCATCCACATCCATCTCTACACACATCTGTCAATCCTGCTACTCTCTCTTCGGGGCTCTCTTAGCAAGGTATAATCAAGAGGTTGGGTGCCTCAAGTATCTGCCCTCATCACTTGTAGTCCTCCTGCCTACAGCTTGATGTGTCCCCACCTCTTCTCTAGATGTACATGAGCACTCCCTATAGTCCCTAGCATACCCTGGGACACTATGACATGAGCACTAGTGCATTAAATATGCTAAAAGGACACTTTCTTGTTAATTTGACCATGAATATCTCTTCTACAAAGCAATATTTCTTAGCTTTGTTTACGTTAGTGGTTTGATAAGACCATTTCTACAATCTCTTCACTAAATTTCTTAAAGTTTTTACATTTCTGCTTTTTGACAAAAAAGGGCTAACATTTTACCCTAGCTAAGTAAGGATTCTTTAAATAACCTTCTAGCTTTGTTCCTTTTTGTTCTGTCTCAGCTTTGAAAAGTGTCATGAATTTACATTGAACAATGTAAGAATCTAGGTTTCTCTAGAAACAATCAAGCCAACTCTTTCATTTTGAAAATTACCTACCAATTCTGGACATATTCTTTGAAATTTCTATGCTGAAGGTGTTGGATTTAGGTAAGTGATATAGAATGCAAACCTACAGTTCTATTGGTCACCTATTAGACCAGTGAAAATTATAGGCAAAATTGGAATAGTTGGACATGAATGTTCCAACCATACTCATACTGGCCTCTAATAAATATATTCATAAAACATACCTACAAAACTATTGTTCACCTATTCTACAAGTGCATATTGTAGGAAATCTGTTAATGTTGGACTTCATTGTCTCAAGTTCACACACCAATGCTAAACATGCAACATATTGTGTGTTTCCTTAGATATGTTTGACATTACAAGCTATCTGTTTAAATAAATGCATGTATAAAAATTCTATATTAGCAAAATAACCATCAATATTTTTTTTCTAGCATTTTGGCCTAAATTCACAGTAGTATGCTAAAAGGTGTCATTTCAGTGTCTGGAAATTAGGATATACAAATGTGAGATATATACTCTACATCTTTGGGTTATCTCCTTTTCAAATTTGAGTATTTTTATGCTACATTTTAATTGTTTGAACTTTGAACTTTGAATAAATACCTGAATGGAATTCGTAAATACTCAAATGAATGGACTTCATAAGGTAGTGGTACCATAAATTGTGTTATTTCAAAGATTTGACTTCCATATTTTCACAAAATACAATCTCCTCAATAAGTACTTATATGTATAGATACTTATGTTTAGGATTATATATGTGCTGGAGCGGTTCCTTTATGTTTTACTATAATCCTGATGCTGACAAGCTTTAGCTAACTTTTTTCATTAATTATTCATAGAATATGCAAAATATTTCATTGTCAAAATGTGGCAAAAATTACATTTCTCCTGATTTATTTTTTTATTGTTCATGACAAGATAGTCATGTTGCAGGAATGAGGTATCCTACAGTCTATTTCAATTTGTGGATTGTTTTTTCCTCCCATTTTTTTTACAAGGATGTAGATTTGATTTTCATGTTGATGGTTTTTGCATGTATCTTATCTAGCCCCAAGTGCTGGTAATGGAGCGGATCTTGAGAAGTAGTTGTGGAAACAGACTATCAGAGGTTAATGTTACAATACCACTTCCACCTGGTACCAAAAAAAGTTTAATGGTAATTGACATAAAGAAGAGTTATTTAATGACAAGGTTGAAAGGGCAACCTCAAGTCTTAGTTATAAGTCATTTATTTGTATTTCTTAGCTCTAAGTCATTTGTTTTTGAGCTTTACCAAATCAATTATTTCACTAATCCAATATGCATGGATTGTATTTCTCACCCGATGTTAGTTACCTGACATGGTTAATATAACATTCAATTCTAGGCCACTTTTATTTTAAGTCAGAGCTTTTATTGATTAAAAGGATGTTCATATTTTGATTGGTTTACTTGGAGCTTGATTTATTTATTTTTCTAAATTCCACGTGGATGTTTTTTTTCAAGGTGATCTCTTTGCACCAGTAAGGTCAAATGAGTCCTAGAACATTGTTATACAACAAGAACATCTTTGGCCTTTGTTGTATATCTATTATTCTTTATATCATCTATGGATGGTTATTGATTATGTAAAACATAGGATGGGAAGGTCCTGCCAATTCTCTTAACAAAACAAAATAAACTGGAGTGGTAGAATTGTGTTTTAAAGGGTGAGCTAGAAATTAGTACTTGAAAGGTAGAACTTGAGAATGGCAAGCTATCTGATCTTGATCTAGAGACACAACAGACCGTGGAAAAAAAGTGATGGTATTAACCAGTCTTCCCAGAAAATAAGCTCTAATTGTTAGACCACTGCCCAAATTTAAGTTATCCTCAATGGAAATAGTGACTCTAGCTTTATTTGCATGAGTAACAACTCTGGCCATTGTCCTATTCATTTCTTATGAATGATTTTGACTTTCAAACTCCAACTAGTTTCTTGTTAAATTAAGTAAAGATTTGATGACAAACTTATAGTTTTCAAATATCTTTTCTAAATCTATTTTCTTCAGCAAATTTGTATTTTTTACTTTAGGTACTGTAGATTTCTA
This sequence comes from Pinus taeda, assembly GCA_000404065.3. Lineage (NCBI taxonomy): Eukaryota > Viridiplantae > Streptophyta > Pinopsida > Pinales > Pinaceae > Pinus > Pinus taeda. The sequence goes on from APFE030598459.1 coordinate 12,074, forward strand.
CTTTGTGACATATGTTATGATATAATTTCCTGGATAAATACATAGAAGCGTTGTACAACATAGTCTTTTTTAAATCTAAAGAAACAATATTTCCAATTACAAAGTTTATTAATTAAGAACATATTTTGGACTTCTATACTAAGTCATGATTATATTTTGGGAGGGTATTTTGTATACACTAATATTATGTTGTCTCTTTGGTTTTTGTCAGGTAACAATGGTTAATAAGGAATGTGTTCTTAAGTAGCAGACACACATCTTATTCTATTATCAATGGGAAACTCCATGGTTTTTAGGCATGGAAACAAAAACGTAGATGTTAGGGGGATATTCAAAGTCCGTGTTGGATGAATTTAATACTAGTGATGATTTTGATTCCTTGTTAGATAAAGAATGTCATGAGTCAAATTCAAATAAACAGAAGCAACTTAAGAATGAAGGTGAAGTTATTGCTTTCTGTCCAAGTCAATTTCTTTTATTTGTTGGCTGCTATCATGTTTTGAGTATGGACTTGTGAAATTCCAAATTGCATGTTGGTTTATGTAAAGGATATTATATATATATATATATTATATAATATATATATAACCTTTTTTATCATATGTCGTTCACGGTTTCCAAAGATCCGTGTTACATTTGCACAAAAGTTTAGATATCATTCAGATGTCTAAACACCAAACAACAACAACATTGAGATTTTTCTTTCACTCAATATATAACATATTGCATCTATCTTCATCAATGTTCTTCTTCCATATGTTATCAACGTATGACATTTCCTTTTGAAATATTTGGTGCATTTTCTAGTTATAGGGCATTTTTAGATTATAAATGTCTTTAGACTTTCATTTCTAATTGAGTATTCAACTGAACATATTGATTCTCTTATACATAATTATTTTTCCCTCCATTCACTTTTCATAACTTCCATAACCATTAGGTAGGGACCTGCAACTTCGATGTTGCTTTTCTCGTTTAGTAAAATATTGTCAAGACTTTAATTTATTGAAATTTGTAGAATTTACAATTTATGAAGTTTAAAAGGTCTAATTTTAAAAGTATAATTGTTTAAAGTGTGCTAGCTCAATGGAAGAGCACCTGCTTTACTGGAAGGAGGTTAGTGATTCGATTCCATCGTGCCCTGACATGCTCCATATGGAATGATATTTTGACCATCACTAATGAGCTTTGGTGACATTTTTCAACTATCACCAAAATATGAAATGGTGATTGTCAATGAACGCCACCATATGTGTGCATCAATAGTTATGAACCTCAAAGGTTTGTAACCAAAAATCATTATTGTTGATATGAAATGGTGATGGTCAGTATCCACCATTATAATTAATATTCGTGATGGACCTTTAATGTCACCATAACACCTATACTTTTGGTGACACCACCTTTGGTGACGTTCGGTTTTTTGTGACAGGCGCTCTGGTCCCTCATGATTGCTCATATGAAATGTTGGCGGTTGATTTCTATCATTATAAATCATTATTCGTGATGGACTTTGAGTGTCACTATAACACCTATAATTTTGGTGATGCCACCTTTGGTGACGTTCAGTTTTTGGTGATGGAGGCTATAGTCCATCACTAGTGCTCATATGAAATGGTGACGGTCACTATCTGTCATTATAAATCATTATCGGTGATGGACTTTGAATGTCACTACAACACCTATACTTTTGGCAATAGAACTTTTGGTGACGTTCAGTTTTTGGTGACAAAGGCTCTTTTGACCATCACCAATGAGCTTATGGTGACATTTTTCACCCCTCACCAATGTCCTTTTTGTTGTAGTGATTGATCATCTCATTTGTTCTCCTTTCCTCTTCAAGATATGTCTTCAGATTAATAATTTCTTCCTTGTACTCATGCTCCTTCTCATCACATATCTGCACAAGTTTCTTTAGGTATTTGTTTTCATTCTTCCATCTATCTATTTCAGCCAATGTTAAGTCAAGCCTAGCTTGATGTTCATTTTCCTTTCCTTCATTAGAGTCAAGTAAATTCACACATTTAGAGGTTTCATTTAACTAAACACTTTCCTTTTGACATGGCTTTTTCTTCTTCCTCTTTCTCTTTTTCTTTTCTCCATTGCTGCTACTCGTCTCTCCTAATTGCATGAGTTACAATTTATCCCATATTTCTTTTGTATAATTTAAATATATAATTGTATTAATATCCTTATTCTGAATATTGTTGTACAATGCACATTTCACCTTAGAATTCCACTCTTATTATTCATTAGAGGGGAAGTGATCTTTACAGTACCCATCACATACAAGCTTCCACACACCAGATCTATAAGCTATTAGTTCCGATTTTACCTTGTCTCTCCATTCATGAAAGTTCTATGTACTAAGAACAAGTACACTATGATAATCCATATTCAACCAAACCCACATTCTAGTTGTTAGGATGTCGCAGAGTGATTCTTCTCTAATACCAATTAATAGAAATCAGTTTAGTAGATTCAAAGAAAACTTTTTCTTTTCTTCGTAATGTTTATCTAAATTTTTGAGTCAGAAATTTAACACCATTTAAAATGAAGATTTAATATATGGACAATATGTAATATGTGAACCATAACATAATAGCTTTCATGGAATATACAATCAACACACAAAATCATAACATTTGGATATCATATATAAGTGGAAACTCATAAAGTGAGAAAGCCATGATTTTTTTATTGTTTTGAGGAAAATACAAGCTACTACTCCCTTATTACATCTATTTTTCTATAGGCTTCAACATACAGGAGGCTACTACCTCAAGCTTTTTTTAAAGCAATGACATGCAAGGAAGCTCCAACTCCCATAAATTTTCTACAAGCTACAAACCAAGGGAGGCTCCTACTAGAATAGGCTCCATGATGTTATTTATCAAGATACAACTTGAAAGGAGACTACAATCCCATGATACAAAAAAATCAGCAACAATGTGTTGATTACCTTGTCTATAAATCTGCATACCTGGCCATCTATGTTCATGCTTTTTCATCTCCTCAAATATGCTTCACATCAGCTCTATATATGTGCCAGGTAACTAAAGAAGAACACCTCAATCATATCTCAAATTATTTAAATCTATAATGGGCGAAAATATGAAGTTGGGTTACACTTTTGTGTGAAATTCCCCCGAAAAGTTTACAATCTTAATTTTTTGTCCAAAAAAAAAATCAGCCGAATGTTCTAAATTTATTCGTTCAAACTATTATAATAAAATTTGCTCGAAAATTTGGCCATTTAAACTAATGTCAGTCGTTAAAGAAATTTTTTCCCAGAGTTGAAAAAATCGGCAAAAAAATAGTTTGGCAAAATAAATAATTCAGCCTCATAAATGATTTGATCGAACTATTTTTTCAACTGAACAATTGTTTTTGGCCAAAATATTTATTCAGCTGATTTTTTTTTTTATTTAATATATATGATGGGCCAGAACCTACTACGAAGTTTTCTGCTCTGTTAATTTTTGAATGTGGTCTGTTGAGACGAGTGTTATTATTGCTCTATGTGGTGATTTTGGTTGTTTGAGCCAAGCAATGTTACTGCTTTGTGTTGTGATTGTGGTTGGTTTGAGATGAGCCAAAGCCAAACGTTGTGAGGTTTGTTCATAATTTAATTTAATTTAATGTTTTACAGGAATTTTTTTATAATGATTTTTATTTTTTTGCAGCGTGGCAGCAGAGGAATTTTGGTTGATTGCACTTGTTTTTGGCAAATTTCTAAGTCTCCTCCTCTAGACTAGGTAAGTCACCCAAGGCTCCTTTCTTTGGTAAAAAATAAAATCTAAGAATCGAAGAACAAATAATATAAATATGGTAGGTTTTCTTCAACTATATGATAAGATCTATGGCTGTGATTGAATAACATTTGAACAAATATGTATATCATACGTTTAAACCCTAATGACATGATAATGCTTCTGTTGACATATTATGTTGGTCATTGTTATTTGTTGAAACCATATGGTATGGAACAATACTCATATGCTATATTTCACCAACAAAAACCTTTGTATTAAAATTATGACCACATATATCTTGACCCACATTAGATTTATGTTATGCTCTTGACCTGCAAGAAGATACCAGAATACCAAATATGTGAAGAAATATACCTAGAACACAAAACAGTGGGAAATAACAGCATGTATTTTATTATTCAGAAAGGAAAGAAATGTTCACTTGCCTCTTCGAGGGGGCAACCTCCAATATAGCTAGGCTCGATTACAAAATAAGACACGATGCCCCTCAAGGGGAGTCTCTATCCTTTATATAAGATTCATAAATGCAATACCATGGGTTAGTACCATGGTTATCATTAATAGCATCTATTTAATACCAAGGCCGATTTGCAACTAACTGTGGTCCCTTCTTTAAATGCAGGTCAACTTACAATTATTAATATGGGCTTTATTGACTCTTTAGCTAACTATAACTATGACTCGACCCTATTACATAAATAGGGGGGTTAGGGTTGGACCCTAACATGCCCTCCCACATAAAAATAACCGTGTTCTCAAGGTTGAAGATGTGGAAACTAATGAAGAACAGTGGTTGGTTCCCATGTCACATCTTCTAGAGAGGTGTCTTTCCAGTTGACGAGGACTTCCTTGATCATGCAGCTGCATAGGTGTCATTCTCACATGTCAAGAACCTGCTCAGGTTGGAGCCAGATTGAACCTTCATCCAATTCTGGTAGACTGGTTTGAATTCTGCAATGGTTCCCAACCACTTTCTTGAGGCATGAGACATGGAAGACAGGATGGATTTTTGCAGTGGGTGGTAAGGCTAGCTTGTAGGCTACTTCTCTAATGCGCTGAAGTATTTGATATGGTTCGTAGAATTTTGGAGATAATTTCTAACAACCCTTGTCTTTGAGTGATGTTTGATTATATGGTTGCAGCCTCAAGAATACCTGATCCACTTGTTGAAATTTTCACTTTAAATGATGTTGGTCTACCTGTTGCTTCATGTGATTTTGAGGTTGATGGAGATTCTCTTTGATGTGGGCCACCATGGTTGCATGGTTCTATAGGAGTTGATCCACTGATTATACCTTCGAGCATCCCTGGATATAAGAAGTGGGTGAAGGAGGGATTTGACCATAAACTGCTTCATATGGAGTCATTTTGGTAGTGGCATGATAGTTAGTATTATACTACCATTCGGCTAAAGGTAACCACTGTACCCATAGATGTTGCTTTTCTAAAGTGAAACAACTAAGGTAAGTCTCCAGACATTTGTTGACTGCTTTAGTTTGAACATCAATTTGGGGATGATAGGAAGTACTGAGTTGTAGTTGGGTACCTTGTAGCCTGAAGAGTTCCTACCAAAAGTTACTGGTGAAGATCAGGTCACGATCAGACACAATGAAAGTGGGCATGCCATGTAATTTGGAGATCTAGTCCATGAAAGATTGGGTCGCCAAAGCTGGTGTAAAAGGGTGGGGTAGGGTGCAAAAATGAGCATACTTAGAAAGTCTCTCCACAACCACCATGATGACTGAATTATTGCCTGACTTCAGAAGACCCGTAATGAAATCCATAGAAACCTCCATCTAGATTGAGGCAGAGATGGGTAGTGGCTGTAATTTGCGTAGGGATTTGACTGTTTCTCCTTTCTAGCGTTGACACACATCACACTCAGCTACAAAAGTAAGAATGTCCTTTTTCATGCCTGTCCAAAAGAATGAATGTCAAGTGCGAGAATAAGCCTTCTAAAAGCCTAAATGGCTTGCAGTGGGACATGAATCCAACTCTGCCAAAATGCAACTTTTGAGGGTCGATGTTGGTGATAGCACTACTTTTTCCTGGTAGAGAGGAATCTCATCCTGGCAAGAGTAGCCCACTGTGGAATTTGGATCCACCTACAATTTATTAATGAGTTGGGAGAGCAAGGGATGTGAAAACCATTCCTTCTGAGCCTCTTCACTCCACTTTGAAATGGGAAGAGATATTGCTAGCTGGGTGCTTTACTCCTCAAATTGGCAAGATAAAGCATCCGCTACGACATTTTCTCACCCTTTCTTGTAAATTATCACATAATCATATCCCAACATTTTGGCTAGCCATTTATTTTGTTGTGGTGAGGATAGCCATTGTTACAAAAAATATTTAAGGCTTTGATGGTCTGTGTGGATTTGGAAACGTCGCCCTAATAGACATGGTCATCGGGTATCCACTGCATGTAATATGACCATCATCTCCTTCTCATAGGTAGATTTTCCTAGATTTGTCCCACTTAGTTGTTGGCTAGTGAAGGCCAAGGGTCAACGTTCCTGTATTAAGATAGCCCCAATACCCGTACCTGAAGAATCACATTCAATCACAAAAGATTTGGTGAAGTCGGGTAGTGCCAATACGAGAGTGGAAAACATGGCATGTTTGAGAGCTATAAATGCCTATTGTGCTTCATCATTCTAGAGGAATGAATTTTTCTTGAGAAGTTGAGTGAGGGATCTAGCAATGTGACCATAATTACAGACAAATTTGTGATAGTAGCCGGTGAGACCCAAAAATCCTCTCAAGCTCTTCAAGGTCTTTGGTTGAGGCCAATCCTGCATTGCTTGGATATTTTTGGGATCCACCGTGACAACTTCATGCCCTATAATGTGGCCCAAATACTCAACTTCTTCCATGCCAAAAGAGTACGTGGACAATTTGACAAATAATCTATGCTTCCAGAGCAGTTGCAAGAGCAGATCTACATGTTGAAAATGTTTTTCCCAGGTGAGGTTGTAGATGAGGATGTCATCAAAGAAAACAAGGACAAATTTTCTGAGATATGGTTTAAGAAGGTGATTCATGAGGCTCTAAAAAGTGGATGGGTTATTACAGTGACCAAATGGCATGACCAGGAACTTCATAACGGCCTTCATGAGTTTGAAAATAAGTCTTTGGAATGTCTACTTCTTTCATGTGAATTTGGTGATAGCCCGAGCGAAGGTCGAGCTTAGTAAGTAATTGAGCGCAATTTAGTTCATCTAGCAAATCATCAACAACTAGGATGGGAAATTTATCTTTGATCATCAGCTTGTTGAGGGCCTTGAAGAATGGTCACATACACCATTCCCCATCTTTCTTGAGCACCACAACCATAAGCGACGAATAAGGTCTAATGCTAGGACGAATGACACCAGCTTCTAGGAGTTCCTTGATGATGTTTTCAATTTCATTCTTTTGGGTGAAAGGATATTTATATGGGCACACATTTGGTAGTTGTGCCCCTGGGACCAAAGTAATGTTTTGATCATGTTCCCCTCTCGAGGGTGGAAGCTCATGAGGCTTTTCAAAGATCCGCAGATGGTGGTTTAAGACTTGTTGCATCTCAGGATGAATATGAAGAGAAGTGGGTTTGAAGGCTTAGATGGCATTAAATTGGGCTATAACTCCATGGTGGCTATTTTTTAACATTTTTTCCATCTTATGTGAGTTGATGATAGAAGGAGCACCTGCCAGTAGTCTGCGTAGGTTATGTGTGTGGTTATTCAGCTTGAAGGTTATATATAACTCCTGGAAATCTATTGCTATTGGGCCGAGTGTGCGGAGCCATTCAACACCCAAGACAATGTCACACCCACCCATGTTGATGGAAAACATGTGGGTCTTTAGGTGATAATCCCCCATTTGAAGTTTGAAATTTTCAAAGTGGCCTTCAAATTTCATTGTCCCCCCATTAGCAATCTGGACTTGGAAATTAGAGACTGCTATGACAAAGCAATACGTTACTTCACCAACTCCTAGATGGATAAAGTTATGCATACTACCACTAACAATCAAGAGTACGATAGGGTGATGCTTAATAAAACCTCTAATTTTGAGAGTTTGGGGAGAAGAAATTCTTGCCAAACCATGAAGTGAGATAACTAGTTCTTCAGGTGTAGATGGGAGCTCATTTTCCGGCTAATTGTCCTCATCTTCATCCTCTAATCCCTCAAATGGTGGGGCTTCCTTAGATGAACTGTGATCAATAGCATCAATTTGAAAGAATTTGGGTTCCTTGCATTTATGCCCTGGGGAGTATTTCTCATCACAGTAGTAACACAATCCTTGCTTTCTTCTTTCTGCCATTTCTGCTGGTGACACCTTTTGAACCTTAAGTGTTTGGGTAGTGCTCAGAGCGTGGGTGGGGCATCCCTCAGCTATGAAATTTGGACAAGTCGACTGGGCCACTAACACTCGTTCTACTTCACGAGCTATCTTGCAAGCTCCTAGCCATGAGACGGGGTGTTGTAGTCAGACGCGGGCTTGTATGGTGTCTTTGAGACCACTAATAAAACATTCCACGTAGAATTCATCTGCTAGACCTCCTGTGCAAAAGGCTAATGCTTCAAAGGCTTTAATATATTCTTGCGCTGTGCCTATCTGTTGGAGCTTAGTAAGATGACCCAAAAAGTTAGATTCATGTTCAAAGTGATCAGAAAGGGCTTTTGAGAATATCTGCCAAGTCAGTGGTATTGCATTGTAGCATTGATGCCACCGCCACCACTGCCATCTTTCTTGGTCCAAGTACAGGATTCCCAGACTTAGCTTAGTCACATCATCTCTAATGTGATTCAATGTTAAATATTTCTCCATTTGTGTTAGCCATATGGCCAGATGAGAGCCATCAAATTTATACATGTCCAGCTTGGGTGGTCAAATCTGGGACTGTTGGTGGTTTCCAGAGAAGTGAAGGGAGTGGCTAGACTCGCCCTCAAGGTTTTCATTAAAATCATATCCCTTCGATTGTGCCCTCGACTTGTGCTTTGTGATTGTGTTAGTTAAGGTCTGGATCTGCTTCATTAATTCCTCCATCATTTGTTCAAAGGTGTCAATCTTCTCATTGGCCATTACTTTAGCTCTGGTTTGTACCATGCTCTAATCCAGTGCACTTGTCATTACTGTGAAAAAAATTTGGGACCACCCAAAATTTTGATGCTGACAAGTGAATAGTACCACCTTGCTCAGCCCGTCGATCTAATTCTTATGGTCTAAGTCTCCTATAAGTGTCCCGGGAGGGTCTCATACTATTTTTTTTTACTCTGAAAGGAGTTTTACTCCTCGCTTAGGAATACTGCAGTAGCCGATTCCCAGAAAAGTTAATTCTACCCAATGTACTGTGAGAATCACACCTAGGTATAGGAGCCAGACAAATAGTCAGATCTATCAGTGAAGCCCTGAATGGCAGTGATCGAACCCCTACTGTTAGATCTAAATGGCAGATTTGATTGTTGCAACTACTATGGAACCCAAACTGCTAGACTTGAATGGTAGATCTAATAGGTTTGATTGGTAGTTCTGATAGATCGAAATGGTGAATCTGAGAGATCTGAATGGCAAAACTGATTGTTGTGGCTACAACAGAACCCAAACTACTAGATATAATCTGGCAAAGATGATGAGTGATCTAGAGAGAGACAAGGGAACTACAGTCTCAAGGAGTGTCAGGTGCTACAAATCGCAATATACATAAGGGTCCAACAGTAGTACTCGGCCCAATATTTCAGGGCACTAACCAAGGAGGATCAACTGTACCCTTAGCCGTACAACCCGACTATCCTATTGTATGCAGGAGTAATCTCCCCGAGTATTATTCTAGGTGTACTATAGCAGCGAGATGGCTGATGGTTTATATATGACAAGGTTTCAAGAGAGCCTAGGGGGCTTCCGATATACCAAGTGGGTACTTGGAAGATAGTTTGTGCACGGTTCTGTCTAATGCGCTACTACTTGAAGGGGTACCTATTGGGGTTACAAGGGAGTCCAACAAGCGTGACCACCTCTTGTATTTCCTGTGTGCATGCCTCCCCAAATCTGCAGGTTTATGCACTCAATAATAGATCCCATGGTTTAAAGGCACCAAAAGATGTCTCTAGCCAAAAAAAAAATTCTTCTAAAAATGGAGATCCCACCAGCTCTGGAAATTGTTCTGATACCACTTGTTATGCTCTTAACCTGTGAGAAAATACTAGAATACCAAATATACGAAGAAGTATACCCAAAACATAGAATAATGAGAAATAACAGCATGTATTTTATTATTCAGAAAGGAAAGCAATGTTCTCTTACCTCTTCGAGGGGGCAACCTCCAATAGAGCTAGACAAAATTACAAAATAAGACATGATGCTCCTTAAGGGGACTCTCTATCCTTTATATAGGATTCATACATGCAATACCATGGGTCAGTACCATGGTTCTTATTACTAGCATCTATCTAATACCATGGTCCATATGCAACTAACTATGGTCCCTTCTTTAAATGTGGGTCAACCACTTACAAATATTAATATGGGCTTTATTGACGCTTTAACTAACTATGACTATGACTCAACCCTATGACAGAAATAAGGGGGTTAGGGTTGGACCCTAACATTTTAGTAACCCATTGATGAAATGTAAAGAATATTTTGTGTAATAGACCTAAATTTGGATGTCGATCTTTAAGGTTTTTCATTCTCACAGGAAATTTGTAGGTTGTATGGTTGTTCTATCTATTTGACATCCCTTGGTCTCTCGATTGGTGTTTTCTCCTTCCATTTGAAATACTATTATTTCCTATTTCTTATTTCTATTTGAAATGGATGTTTGCAGTTTCCATTTTAAGTCTTGGAATTCAAGAAAAAGGAAAAGTTTATAATGACCTATATAAGAGGCTCATGTTTAGAGTACAACACAAATGAGTTGTATGGGGTTATATAAGACATGAAATTCTAGTACAATTTCAACAAAGGGGTCGTTACTAAATTTATAATACTCAGAATGAGTGTGCTAAGAGCTAATGGATTAGCCAATCCCTTGGCCTGTAATAGCATGGGTATGGTCACTACGAAGGAAGAAAGCCTCACATTCCATGAAATGTTATATTTCTTTCTGAATATATAGGGTGCATACAACTCATTTGTGTGGTACTCTTTGGAAAGCATAGTTTGAAACATTTCTTCTTTGTTGATGATTGTCCCCATAACCAATTTGTTGGCAATGAGATCCAATTCCTTTAACATAATTATACTATCATGAATATCATACATGACCCACTCGAAAAGTATATATTCATGGCAGAAGTAAAAACTATGATTGAACTCAATGGTATACCAATTCCAGTTAAAACCAATAAATTTAACACCATTGATATTTCTATTACTCTCGATATCGAAATAGTGCACCTTAAATTGTTCCCATGTTTTTGAATGTGTCCATGATTTCCCAAAAATTTATTACTTAGATATGTGTATGACATCGGGTTTCTCACTCCCATCTTGCATTTTAGTGTAAGGCATGACATACTTATCCTTGTGAATGTGTGTGTTCCTTATGAACAAAAATTTCAGTTGGCCCTTTATTCACATATATCTCTATAATGTTATCTATTTGGAGAATTCCAATAATAAGACGTTCTTGCTTTGGAGAATAATAATAACACTACTTTTGTTGGTTACTAGTTGGGTTTTTGATCTATAATGGTAATGATTTTAACTGTGTACCACTTATATCCATCACCTTAAGATAAGTGATATAGTGTAGAAATGATTTTACCGCCCAAAACAATCTTGACTTAAGGGGGATTCTAATTACATTCTTACCTCAGAGATCTAATGGGGATACAATGAGAACAATGTACATGATAGTAACTTACCTACTCTTTCCAAACTTACCTACCTTCCATACTTATATTTGGTGTTTTAATGTTAATGTTATTGGGTTTCTAATTAGAGTCTTGGAATTTCTCTGTCATCTATTTTTGGTGTTTTAATTTTAGCGTTATGGGGTTGACTTGTTCTACCTTGATTTATCTTGTAGAACAACCTTGATGATCCTTGGTAACATATTTTACTTGTTTTTTGTTATATGTACATTTATGTTTTCTTTTTCGTTATGTGTATTTCATGTTTGTTCCCTATTTTCTTGGAACACGGGTCTTATTAGCTTCCTAAGATGAGGCATAATACACTTAATTGATCATTCTTGTACTTTCTTTTTTCAAGTAATAGTTTCTTTTTGAGATACATATTTTTCATTTCTATTTTGTTGGGTGCATGATATTGAAGCTAATTAGAGTGTTAACATTGCTTTGTCATATGTTTTTGGTGTTTTAATTTTATTGTTATTGGGTTGCTAATTAGAGTGTTGGAATTACTTTGTCATCTATCCTTGGTGTTTTAATTTTAATGTTATTGGGTTGACGTGTTCTACCCTGATTTATCTCATAGAACAACCTTGATGCTTCTTGGTAACATACTTTCCTTGCTTCTATTTTTATACATTCATTTATGTCTCCTTTTATTATTATGTGTAATTCACTTCAAGCTTCCCTATTTGCTTGGAACATGGGTCTTATTAGCTTCCTAAGATGAGGGAGAATACACTTAATTAAAGGTTCTTGTACTTGTTGTTTTGAAGTAGTAGTTTATGTTTGAGATAGATCTTTTTCATTTTTATTCCATTCCGTGCATGGGATTGAACCTAATTAGATTGTTGGCATTGCTTTTTCATCTACTTTTGGTGTTTTAGTTTTAATGTTATTTGGTTGCTAATTAGAGTGTTTACATTTCTTTGTCATTTATTTTTGGTGTTTTAATTTTAATGTTATTGGGTTGACTTGTTCTACCTTGAATCTTGATCTATCTCATAGAATTGTGGTCCTAATGCACCAAAACACTCCAAAGAGAAGCCCTATGATTATTAGAAGCCCCTACTCGATCAAAATGTTCTATCCTGAAAATATGGGCATATGATGCAGTGCCAAATAACTAGAAATGACACACCTACCATTAATGCTAGTACCATATCTCCATCTTTTTAGCACATAACATTTTAATCGACAAAATAAAAATTTGATAAACGAAGAGGACGCAAATGAAAAATATGATGATATCATGACCATCGAACAACCTTGACGATCCTTGGTAACATATTTTCCTTGTTTTTGTTGTTATATGTTCATTTATGTTTCCTTTTTCATTATGTATAATTAATTTTGCTTCCCTATTTTCTTGGAACATGGGTCTTATTAGCTTCCTAAGATGAGGCAGAATACACTTAATTAAAGCTTCTTGTACTTTCTCCCTTCATGTAGTAGTTTCTTTTTAAGATACATCTTTTTCATTTCTAATTTGTTGGGTGCATGAGATTAAAGCCAATTAGAGTGTTGGTATTGCTTTGTCATCCATTTTTGATGTTTTAATTTTAATGTTATTGGGTTGACTTGTTCTACCTTGATTTTTCTTGTAGAACAACATTGATGCTACTTGGTAACATACTTTCCTTAGTTTTTTTGTCATATGTTCATATACGTTTCATTTTTTATTATGTGTAATTCACTTTGCTTCCCTATTTTTTTGGAGCATGGGTCTTAATAGCTTTCTAAGATAAGGCAGAATACACTTAATTGAAGGTTCCTGTACTTTCTCTTTTCAAGCAATAGTTTCTTTTTTGGATACATCTTTTCAATTTCTATTTTGTTGGATGCATGCAATTGAAGCTACTTAGAGTGTTGTCATTGCTTTGTCATCTATTTTTGGTGTTTTAATTTTATTGTTATTGGGTTGATTAGTTCTACCTTGATTTATCTCGTAGAATAACCTTGATGCTTCTTGGTAACATACCTTCATTTCTTATGTTGTTATATGTTCATTTATGTTTCATTTTTCATTATGTGTATTTCACTTTTCTTCCCTATTTTCTTGGAACATGGGTCTTATTAGCTGTCTAAGATGATGCATAATACCCTTAATTGAAGGTTCTTGCAATTTCTCTTTTTCAGCAGTAGTTTCTTTTTGAGATACATCATTTTCACTTCAATTTTTTCGGGTGCATGAGACTGAAGCTAATTAGAGTATTGGCATTGAGTTGTCATCTATTTTTGGTCTTTCAATTATAATGCTATTGGGTTGCTAATTAGAGTGTTGGCATTACTTTTTCATCTACTTTTGGTGTTTTAATTTTAATGTTATTGGGTTGACTTGTTCTACCTTGATATATCTCGTAGAACAACATTGACAATTCTTGGTAACATACTTTCCTTGTTTCTGTTGTTATATTTTCATTTATGTTTCCTTTTTCATTTTGTGTAATTCACTTCATCTCCGTATTTGCTTGGAACATGGTTCTTATTAGCTTCGTAAGATGATGCTGAGTACACTTAATTGAATGTACTTGTACTTATTTTTTTCAAATAGTAGTTTATTTTTGAGACACATCTTTTTTATTTATATTTTGTTGGGTGCATGAGATTGAAGCTAATTAGAGTTTTGGAATTGATTTGTCATCTATTTTTGGTGTTTTAATGTTAATGTTGTTGGGTTTCTAATTAGAGTGTTGGCGTTGATTTGTCATCTATTTTTGGTGTTTTAATTTTAATCTTATGGGGTTGACTTGTTCTACATTGATCTATTTCATAGAACAACCTTGATACTTCTTGGTAACATACTTTCCTCACTTTTGTTATTATATGTTCATTTATGTTTCCCTTTCCATTATGTGTAATTCACTTTCCTTCCCTATTTTCTTAGGCCATGGGTCTTATTAGCTTCCTAGGATGAGGCAGAATACACTTAGTTGAAGCTTCTTATACTTGCTCTTTTCAAGTAGTAGTTTCTTTTTGAGATACATCTTTTTCATTTCTATTTTTATGGACACATGTGATTGAAGCTAATTAGAGTGTTGTAATTTCTTTGTCATCCGTTTTTGGTGTTTTAATTTTAACGTTAGCGTTTTAATTTTAAGAAGGAAACATAGATATTAAAATTACTAGAATAAAATTGGGTCTATCATTTTTCATTTTAATTTTGTTTTCCTCTTTCTTAACTATATTTTGACATAATCCATTTAGGCCACACAAATAAACATGTATTATAGTTTTAGTAAGTAGATTTTATAGCAAGATAATATGAGTGTTAAATTTACTAGAATAAAACTACTCTATCATTTTTCATTTTTTTTTCCTATGTTTACTATAGCTTTTAAAGAAGCATATAAATAGAGCCATGTATGGTATATAAATAAACATCTATTACATATTTAATAAATAAATCTTATAAAAAGGCAGAATAAGTGTTAAATTTCAAAGAATGAAAATAAAAATAAATTAAGAATTACTTTCAAATATCGGTGATTTGAAGCTAACTTGATTTAGAAAGATTTGTATCTATTGACTGAACATAAAAATAAATTACTAAATACTTTCATCCTTCAATTGAGTTGAAGCTAATTTTTATGAATTAGAGATTTGTAGTTGATTTTAATTAGAGATCTCTAGTTGTTTTCTTCTTGCAATTTTCCAACCATCCAACCAAGTAGAAACAACCTTTCTTGTTACCTATCCTTTCGACATATTTGTATAAACAATGATCTTGTGCACAACCTTACAATACCTGTATAAATATATTAAATTCATTTTATTGAATTTATTTTTTACATGCATCAAAAAACCAATTAAACATGGTTGAAAAGTGGACATTGTTAATATAAGTTCCTTTGTATCCCATCCAGGGCAAGCATTGATTACTTATGTGCTATGCAATACTGTGATGAACAAAAACTTCCAAAGGAAAATGGATGTACTTGGGAGAACAACAAACAATGAATCATATTATATTACATTGATAGAAGGCTTAGGAACAACTAGGGAGTATGGATACAATGGAATTGTAGTCTTCACCAATTCCAAACTTGTGTGCAACCAGGTGAAAGGCATGTACCAAGTTAAAAACCAGAGGTTAAAACAACTCCATGGAAAAGAAAAAAAAAAATTTAGTCATTTTATTTCATTTAGCATAAGACATTGTGCAAATGTTAATAGGATGTGTAGTGATACATTGTATGGGGAAATTCCAATTCAAGATTTGTGTGTGAAATATGAAGTAGTGTTAAGAAGTTCTCCATCAATATTTATTGATTTACATTGTAAGATATATTTGATGTGTGTGTTTTTTTAGTTATAAACGTGTTATTTTTAATGACCATGCATTTTTTTCAATTCTATACCAAGTGTGCCCCCACTATGTAAGCACAACTTGATGAACTTGACATGTTCTAGGTAATTTTGTATTTAATTTTCATAATGTGCGTGCTTCAACATTTGTGTTTTTAGTCTTGAGTATATTTTAAATGAAGAGTTTCGGATTGTTACATTAATTTTCTAAACTCTTTCAATGTTTTTACATAGCAATTTTAGGATCTTAAAATTCATGATGTAATTTCAAGGCTTACATCAATTAAATGCACGAGGTAACTTCAAGGGTTACAACAATTTTTAGAATTCTTGATTTTTTTAAATAACAGTTTTAAAAAGAATTGTAAATGCATGACATAACTTTTTAAATATCATACATCTATATATCTATAGATATCCATATATGGATGAGCTTTTTCCACATGATTATTCAAGGTGAACGTCAATAAAGTCTCATGCATCTACTAGAGGGGGAGGTTGAGGTCATTGGTCAAACAGAATACCAAATGAATTGGGGGAGGTTCGTCCTTCACATCGTAGTATTTATTATAGATATATGTTTATGTGCATTTACATAAATGATAAATGAGTAGAATCATATGTATGTACACATATATATTGAATTTATTTTCTATTTTTTTTAGGTGCTTCACTCACTATGTTATCATGTGATGAAGGTGGTCATCATTCTCATGGTGCTCTACATTCTCGAGTGGTCATCAATCTCAGGATGCACAACAATTTCTGGGTGGTCAACATCATTTTGGTAAATTATATAAAAAAAAAAATTATGTTAAAACAAATTTGTACATGTCAATGAATTGTATGGACATATGTGTGTACATGTCTATATTGCATACATGCATGAATACGTTTGTTCACATGTTTTTATATTTATGTCATTTTATATATTAATCCAAAGAGTGAAAATGTTGGTCCATCTAGACGAAAGTGAAGCCAGACAGTTCAAGAAGAAGGCCATACAACAACTACAACTTATCCATCTGATATTCCTGATGAGCTTCCTTGGGAGACAAACCTCCAACATTTTACATTACAAAGGTGCAAAACTCATTATTCAAAATTGAGGAAAGATCTTGGGAGTTTGGAGCTCCCTATAGAGAGTAGAGAAAGCTTAGAAATAGTTGTGCACTCTCTACTCTCATTTCTTGATATTTAGGAGAAGCTTGGGCCAACCACAGATTCATTTATAAATATGATGAGGTGTAGAAAGGAAGTAGTGGTGGGTCATTATAAATGGGCCAAGGTTAATAAAATGATTACAAAATAAAATGAAAAATCTATGTTTAGTTTCAAAGAAGGGCCAAAATGAAAGAGGCTCAAGTTGCAATATTTCAAGCACCATGATATAGCCAACTGTTTATATGATAGGTTCCTTGCAACATATAGAAAGATGTTATGGAATGATAAGGTTCCAATTTATTTTGCAAAATTATTTTGTGCACAATTCTTTTTGGGTATGAAACCTGATTATTATGACTTCCATCTGAATATTATTGTACGAAGAAAGGTCAATTATATGATTGTAAGGGTTCATTACATAATACTGAATTGCCTCACCCTTAACCACCTTCTGTATGCCAACCTTCTCGTCTAGTAAATTTGTTGTTAGAGATGGATGCCACTTCTCAAATTGGTCGAGAAGGAAGGAATTCCATTATAGACAAAATACATAGTGCATTGACTAGAATTGATATTGGTCTAAATCAACAAAAAGCAATAGCTAAGGCATGTACTAATTTTGTATATAAAACATATGAGAAGATAGATAATATGAATATTTTGGAGCTTAAAGCATATGCAAAGTCTTGTCTTAATGGTTGGCAAGACCTAATTTTTCATGAAGAAGAGGGTGTGAGATCGATATGTGTTGATGGTTAGGATGGATATTTTAATGTAATTTGTAATGTATGTGTTAATGTTGATTCACATACGTTTTATTATTTTTTCAGATATAATCTAACACAAATGTATCATATGTTCACCATTTGCAGTTAACTTGTTTGTTGAGCAAAAATTTTGATAATTTCGCGGTCCCAAGTTCAAGTTGCAATGCAGATATTTTAAAAGATGTTCATTTTTTTTAAGAGTTCATATTGATACAATTATTATTCTACTTTTATTATATTGGTATGTTGTGAAGACACAT
>APFE030598459.1:34073-78581 GCA_000404065.3 Pinus taeda
GGAGATGTTCCACAAGTATTGAATATTTTACTTATGTTTTATTATAAATTGAAGTGAAAGATTCATTAAAAAATGAGATAGATTTATCTTATAGTTTTAAAGAGTTAGAATTTTAGGTTTGTGGAGATGATTTCCATTCTCTAAGGACTTTAGCAATGGAATTGACAATGAGGATAGGATCATCTAAATAATTTGAAAAAGTCATGTAACAATTTTTTTAATATTGTGAGTTTATGCATAATTTTCATGTACAATTTAAAATTCTTAATATATACATGTACATCTATTGTGCAGGTCATCCAAGAAGGCGCAATGCATGGTGAACACCAAAAGGGCACAATGGAGGGGGAACACCATGAAGTGTTGATTGGAATTTGAAACATTTTATAATTTTGTTTTGATGATTACATTCTTGTGGAGTAGATGTCTTTTGGAATAATCACATAATCATAATTTGGTCGACGTTTCGAACCAACCAATGCGGTTCATCCTCAGGACAAGGTGAAGAATCAATCTATTTCAAGGAATAAATAGTATGGATGCAACATGGCCCAAAATTAGTTGTTCAAAACAAGCAGTTGGTAAATTAGTTAAATTAGTTACTAAGGTAAGTAATAAAAATAATAAAATATATTTGGTTAGAAAACTTGTTGTTAAGAAAAAATAAATGGGAGTTATTAAAAATATTAATAATTACAATATTATATATTGAACAATTATATATTTGTAATTATTTTATGTTTTTAATAATTTACATTTTTCTTTCCTAACAACTAGTTTTCTCACCAAATATTTTTTTATTTTTATTTACTTCCTTAGCAACTAATTAACTAATTTTACCAACATCTATTTTGAACAGTTAATTCTGGGCAATGTTGCATCCATACTATTTATTCCTTCAAATCAATTGATTCTTCACCTTTTATTGAGGATGGACCACATTAGTTGGTTCAAAATGTCAACCAAATTCTGATTATGTGATTAATCGAAAAGACATCTATTCCACACTATGGATCACAAAAGTATTAGATCTAACATTACATTCTTATTTAATTTTAAAACATTAAAATTTAATTTTAAAGTATATAATATTACGTATATATGTGATTACACATGTTGTGCAGCGCACCCATGATTCAGATGAGTCAACGAGGGGCCTAATAGATCATACATTTTAGCGAGATTCTCTAAGTTGTTGCAACTTTTTATTAAACACGATTTTAATGTTATATTTGCTTTTATCACGATATAAATTTTGGACATATTTAAAGTAAAACTCTTTATTATGAATTGATGCATCTTATTCTTTCGCAATTTTTATTATATATTTACTTTTATAATGATATAAATTTTGGACATATTTTAAATCTTGAACTCTTCATTGTGATTATTATATGCTAATTTGGGAGTTTATGTACATTTTACATGGTGCAATTTGCATGACGTATGGTTTGATGCTTAATGCTTGGTTTTACATATTTAAGTTCATGAATATGTAGCAATGAAAGTAAAGTTGCATTTAGTTGGTACATTTTGCATTCAATCATTCCTATAATGTTAGCAGATGATTCTTAGGTTTTGTTTAAAGTTGTTTTGTCAAGTTAATTGGAATGAATCTATTAAAATTGCAAATTACAAAATTTGATGTCTACATTTTTCATCTGAATGAATCTTATAATTTGTTATAGATGTCTCAAACAACGATAACTTGAAATTGCATTATAAAATATGGTATATGTACATTTTTCATTCATGTATAGAAAGGCTACTATGGATGTCAATTGATAGATAACTTTTAATATAAAGTTGTTTGAATGCACAAACATGAGTCAAATAATAGTGCTGACACATTGAAATGAGAGGTGGAGGTTGGTTAAAGCTAGGTGCTAAATTTAGCGAATTTTTTCAATGATTTGTTAGTGGTGTCATTTTTAAATATGTTGTGAAGTGGTATGGATTGCATGTATAGTTGTTGTGACTCACTATTAAACAAAGAAAATATTTTGATTCCAATGTGACAATTGGAGATATAAATGATATTTAAATTAAATATGTTATTCTTTCATTTGGAACTAAAAACCCATTTGAATACTTTTCATATGATGTATTATAGGAAGCATATTCTCTCGAAATCAAATCATGTCGACTCACTTTTTTGAAAATCAAAATTCCTCAAGACCAATTCTAATATAGACCACAACTATTGCGTAATTAATATATTAGGATGTATATTACCTCCAAATATATATGGGAGGTAAGAACAAAGACCTAGAGTTATAGAAGTGGAGACGTAGAGGGAGTGACAAGGGAGAGATGGAGAAACATTGAGGGAGGGAGAAAAGGAGGAGAGAAGAAAGAGATAAGAAGTGGAGAGAGAGAGGGAGATAAGGGTAAGAGAGAGAGAGGGGGGAGGACACAAATATGGAGAGAGGGAGAGGAGAAGAGAGGTAGCTTGAGAGATGGATTTGGAGGAAAATATAGGGATGGAAGAAGTTCAAGACATATAGAGAGAGAAATGTGGAGAGAGAGGGGGGTGACAAGAGAGAGATGAAGAGTGTGTGTATGCTTGCGGGTGAGATAGAAGGACAAAGAAGGAAAGATGGAGAGAAGGGGTAGAGAGAATGAGAGAGGGAGGGAGATACTCAACAAAGTTGGAGAGAGAGAGAGAGATGGGGGTGAGAGATAGAGGGCGGTGGGAGAGAAAGGGAGAGAGATGAAGGAAGAGAGAGAGGACTTGAGAGGGAGGGAGAGAGAGATAGAGTTGGAGGGGAAGAGAGAGGGAGGTATGAAGAAAGATACATAGAGGGAGAAAGGTGGAGAGGGAGGGGGAGTGACAAGGGAGATGAAAACAGAGGGAGAGAGGAGAGTAGGAGGGAAGAGATGTTGAGAAATGGCAACAAGAAATTCCAATTTAATTTGTCCTTGAATTAAAATATGAATTAAAATAGATTTTTTTTCTCATAGAAATTTGAAAATAATTAATTAATTTTAATTAACTTAATTAATTTAGGAAATTTGAATTGGAAGTCTTTTAGAAGACATGTATATGTTCTCGCTAACTTATAGGAGTTAACAATGAGTTATGAATGAAATGTAATTAGTTAACTCAGTTTACTGAGTTAATTCTAGTTAAATTAGTTCCAATCAGTTTCAGGAACTAATAGTCAGTAAACAGTGTGTTGGGACGCTAGTGACCTAATGAGTGTTACTCTAGTTAATTGAAGATTCCACCATCTGAAACTCATGCATGCTGATTTTGAGAAATACCTAGTTGAGACTAGAGTGTAGGGATAATGTACTGTTTGTTTTAGATTTTTTTGAGGTGCGCTGATAATGCATGCATTCAGGAACTAATCCTTGAGGGATTATGCTATTTTTAGAGGCTTTATTTCCCTCTAAGTACAAGCCATCCTTTGTAAGAATTACACATTGGAATAGAGACTTGGAGAGCTTGTGAAGAGGTTAAGCTTTGGCCTTGAGCTTGCTTATGAGTTGGAGATTGAATTTTCTAAGTGTTGGGATTGTTCTAGAGAGAACAAGAATTGTAATTTCATCTTGATTTTCTAGATTAATACAAAACAGATAGTGGGGTTTTGAGTTGTGGATTTCCCCGGATATTTATTATGTTATGTGCCTTTGATTCTCTTCCTCTATTGATTATTATTTACTCGATGTTTATGGGCTTCCGCTGTAAAGAGTAGAAGTAGATTCTTGTCTCTTGTTTTAGTAGATTATATGAGCTTGTTAATCTACATGATTTTCTACATGGTATCAAAGTAAAATTGTTTCTTGGGATGAGAGTTTTCAAAGAATTTCTGAGAATTTATGTGAAAATTTTTCAAAAACAAATTGCAAATTTGGACTCCTTGGGAAAATATACCCAAATTCAAAAAAAAAAAAAGTCGATCGAACTAGAGTTCGGATGAGGGAGATATCGTTGATTTAAAATAAGCTCTCTAGAGAAGATTTTGAAGTTTTCAGTTTCTGTGTTACAGGTGAAAATCAAATTTGCATACATACTTCAGGATTGGCTGATGGCATTCCATGCGTTGAGGCTTAAGTATGCCTTGGATGGCAGCTCAAATTTTATAGCCTGGAGGGACATGATGGAGGTTGTGCTAGAAGATAATGGATTGAAGGAATTCATTGATCAAGAAGTCCCTAGGCTAGCAACTACGGATGCAGAGAACTTGGCCGAATGGAAGAAGTGTGTGGCGAAGGAAAGGAGGATAATCCTTGAGGGAGTTCGAGATGACATTGTCTCGAGTCACCATGCAAGGAAACTCCACATACTATGTGGAAAACAATGACAAACTTGTATCAGAATAACAATGATCAAAGGAAGTTTGCACTAAAGGATAAACTTTGTAAAATCAAGATGAAGAAAGGCGAGATGACTCCAAAGTACTTGACCAAGTTCACTCAATGTCAGGATGAAATTCGAAGTGTTGGAACCACAGTTGCCAAGGAGGATATGGTGAGCCTTTCTCTTCTTGGACTCCCAAAGAATTGGCATAGTTATTAGGACTCTGTTAATGGTTGGGAGAAGTTGTCATATTGGGAACGACTATGGTCCGATTTGATGTAGGATTAAATCAAGAGGAAAATCAAGGATGGCTCTTCATCAAAGACTGATGATGAAGAGAACTGTGCCTTAACAATTAAGGAAATAAAGGGGAAAGTTAAAATTTATCATTCCAAATTAGATTCTTATCATGGAGGTAAGAAGAAGGACATGACGAAAGTTAAATTCTTTCATTTTCACAAGATGGGTCACTTTGCTACAACTTTCCATTGAAGAAGTCCAAGGACAAGTCCTTGCAAGGAGCGGTGGGTGAGGCTTTGCCCTCCCAATTCAAATTGGAATTTTCCCTTATTGCACACATGGTGTCTTCAATGATGGGAAGCGTTTGATACTTAGATAATGGAGCTTCTTTCCACATGGCTGGTGAAAAAGAGTTATTCAGTGAACTGGAGGAGAAAGATCTCAAGATGCATATCGAGATGGGTGATGATGATAAGTATAGTGTAACTAGTGTGGGCACTATTACTTTTGAGAAGGAGCATGCAACTTCACTCAGCTGGAAGAATGTTATGCATGTACGCGGACTTACGAAGAACTTGGTATCCATTGCCATGATTGAGGATAGAGGCTATGATGTGATATTTTTGAAAGGAAAGGTGTTCCTTTGACACATAGCCATGGGTCAAGTAAAGAAGATAGGCATTCGAGTTCTAAATCTCTATAAGGTTAAGGTAGAGGATTGTGTTGATTTGAGTTGAAAAGAAGAAAATATGTTGAGTCAAGACTTCAGCGAGTTGTGGCACAGGTGATTGGGCCACTTGCATCATGGTTCTTTGAAGATATTGCAACAAATATCTACCGGTCTTCCCAAAGGTATGCTTGAAGAAGTTGATAGATGCAGCGGTTGTACTTTGGGAAAATACACCAAGTATTCCTTTGGAGACAAAGATAGTCGAACAGAGTCTATTCTAGAGAGATTCCATTCAGATGTGTGTGGACCATTCCTGACAGCTTCCACAACCAAACACAAGCATTATGTTATATTTTTTAATGACTATTCTCATAAATGTTGGGTATTTTTTAAGAAAAAGGATCAAACTTTCGCAAAGTTTTGTGAGTACAAAACATTGGTAGAGAAAGAGTCTTGGAAGAAGTTAAATCCATACAGAGTGATAACAGTGATGAGTATGTCTCCAATGAGTTTAAGAACTTCTATGCAGTGGAAGGGATTAAACAAGAGTTGATGACACCTTATAACCCTTAACAGAATGCGGATGCCGAGAGGAATAAGAGGAGCATTGTAGGGGCAACAAGGGTGATGTTGCATGATCAGGGCCTACCACTACAATTATGGGCTGAGGCATGCAACACAACGGTTTATGTTAAGAACCACAGCCCACATCGAATACTTGAGAGTAAAACACTAGCGGAAGATTATTCTAGTAAGAGGCCAGATGTTGGTCACTTCAGGATTTTTGGGTCATCGGTTTATTGCCATGTGACCAAAGATGCATGGAAGAAGCTTGAGCCAACAAAAAGGTTGGGGATCTTTGTGGGGTACACTGATACTCTGCACAACTATCAGGTGTACATGCAAACCAGTCAAATGACTGTGGTTCACAGGAATGTCAATTTTAATGAGGAGAAGTCCATGTGAGTATCCCTTGAGAGGGAGCTTGAGCTACATGTCGAGGAGTAACTTTTATTTTCTAAGGTTGCGGAGCCTTAGATTGACATGGAGCAGCCACATGTAGAGGTTTCGGGAGTGGATACATCCACTCAGGTAGAGTCTTCTAGAGAGGGAAGAAAGCACACTAGAGAGGTTGACAGATTATTGGATAATGCATGGGAGACTATGGAAGCACCCTCTTCTTAGCACAAATAGAGCAGGTCACCATATAGGTACACTAGATACATGGAACTTATGGGTGCATGTGTTGCCTCAGAGCCATGTTCCTTTCAGGAAGTAGTGAAACAACCAGTTTGGGTTGATGCGATGGTGGAGGAGTATGACTTTATAGTTTGAAACACTATTTGGCATGCGATCTTGAGACCAGAGGACAAGTCAGTTGTGAGCTCCTGTTGGCTTTACAATGTAAAGCAAGCTGTAGATGGTAGTGTTGAGAAGCATAATGCAAAATCTGTGGCCCATCGCTTTTCACAGGTAGAGGGTATTGACTATGATGAGACCTTTGCTCTTGTTGCAAGGTACTCATCTATCAGATCTATTTTGGCAATATCTACATAGATGGGTTGGAGTATCCATCAGATGGATGTGAAGACTACCTTTCTCAATGACATGATTGAGGAAGAGATGTACATAGAGTAGCTCGAAGGTTTTGAAACCTTGGACCCTGAGTCGCATGTCTGCTAACTCAAGAGAGCATTGTATGGGCTGAATCAAGCACCCCATGTTTGATACACTAAGATAGATAGGTACTTCATTGGGTTGGACTTCACGAACAGTGAAGTTGATATGAACCTGTATCACATAGTGGTGGAAGGTAAGTTGTTGATCATTGTACTTTATGTAGATGATCACATACTGATAAGTAATGAGAAGCTCATAAAATCTTGCAAGGAGGACCTTGCAAGAGAGTTTGAGATGAAGGACATGGGGCTCATGCATTACATTCTTGGCATTGAGGTATGGCAAGGGAGATGGGGAGTTGTTTATTTCTCCTGGCAAGTATGTGAATGAGATACTCAGGAGATTCCACATGAAGAGAAGGAAACCCATGGAGACTTTAGCTGGTAACTGGAGGAAGGAGGATGCTACCTCAGGAGAAGTAGTGGAAGCTGCTATTTATAGGAAGCCTGTGGGTTCACTCATGTACTTGGTGAACACATGACTAGATATGTGTTATGCAGTTAACTAGCTTATTCAAGTGATGGTTGGGCCTACCAAGCTGTATTGGAAGGCCGAAAAGTATGTATTGAGATACCTCAAAGGCACTATTCAGTTTGGGTTGTGGTACAGACAGACAGAGGGAGTGAAGCTTCAAGGATTCACCAATGCAGATTGGGTGGGGAGTCCATCCGACAAGAAGAGCACGTCAAGAAGGATCTTTAGTATTGGGTCAACTATAGTTTCTTGGTACATAGATATTGATTGCACTCAATTTGGCAGAGACAAAGTAGATGGCTGCAAGTCAAGTAGCATGTGAGGTTATCTGGATGAGGAAGATCATGGCTGGTTTCTTTGGTCAGCAGATGGATCCGACATTGATTTATTGTGATAATCAGAGTTGTATCAAACTCTCTGAAAATCTAGTTTTTCATGATTGTTCCAAGCATATAGATATTCGATATCATCATCTCAGAGATTGTGTATTGAGGAAGATCATGTTGTTAGATTACATTCCCATGGAGGAGAAATATGCTAACATCTTGACAAAGGCATTGCCAAGATGTAAATTCGAGTTTCATAGAGATAGGATCACGGTACTGGATAATCCCTTTCTTATTAAGAGGGAGTGTTGAGAAATGGAAACAAGAATTTGAGTTTAATTTTTCCTTGAATTAAACTATGAATTAAAATATAAATTTTTTCTCATAGCAATTTGAAAATAATTAATTAAGCTTAATTAACTTAATTAAGGTAGGAAATTTGAATTGGAAGTCTTTTAGAAAACATGTATATGTTCTCCCTAACTTATAGGAGTTAAGGATGAGTTATGAACGAGATGTAATTAGTTAACTCAGTTTATTGAGTTAAGTCCAGTTAAATTAGTTCCAATAAGTTTCAGGAACTAATAGTGTGTAAATAGTTAGTTGGGACACTAGTGACCTAATTATTGCTACTCTAGTTAATTGAAGATTCCACCATCAGAAACTCATGCATGTTGATTATGAGAAAGACCTAGTTGAAACTAGAGTGCAGGGACAATGTGCTATTTGTTTTAGATTTTCCTGAGTTGCACTGATAGTGCATGCATTCATGAATTGGTCCTTGAGGGATTGCACTATTTTTAGAGGCTTCATTTCCCATTAAATGCAAGCTATCCTTCATAGGAATTACAAATTGGAATAGAGACTTGGAGAGCTTGTGACAAGGCTAAGCTTTGGTCTTGAGCTTGGTTATGAGTTGGATATTAAATTTATTGAGTGTTGGGATTGTTCAAAAGAGAAAAACAATTGTAATTTCATCTTGATTTTTTGGATTAATATAAAACAGATAGTGGGGTTTTGAGTTGTGGCTTTCCCCAGATATTTATTGTTTCATGTTCCCTTGATTCTCTTCCTCTATTGATTATTATTTGCTCAATCTTTATGGGCTTCTGTTGTAAAGAGTAGAAGTACATTCTTGTCTGTGTTTTTAGTAGATTACATGAGTTTTTGAATCTACATGATTTTTTATAAGAGAGATAGAAGGGGAGGGACAGGGGGAGAAGGGGAAGAGAGAGAGAGAGAGAGAGAGAGAGGGAGAGAAGGGGAAAAGTGAGAGAGAGAGAGAGAGGGAGAAGGAGGAATATATATATATGGATATGGAGAAATAATTTGTATGTTTGTGGGGTGATATAGAGAGACAAATAAGGAGAGACAAAGGGAGATAGAGATATAGATGGAACGGGGAGAGAGGGAAGAAGAAAGAGATAGAGGCAGGGAGGGAGAGATATATAGATATCTAGAGAGAGATATTATCTGTTTGGGGGTGTGAGGGGTGGGGGGGTGAGATAGAGAGACAAAGAAGGAGAGATGGAGGTAGATATGGATATAGATGGAGGTGAGAGAGAAAGGGAAGAAAATGGTTTGTAGTGGATTCATTGATTTTAGTTTACAATTGTTGATTTCTAATCCTGTTTGATTTCTTGCATTAGATGCATTGATTTTTGTGTAGATGTTGATTTCTAATTCTATTTCATTTCTTGCATTATATGCATTGATTTCATTGTATATGTTGATTCCTAATCCTATTTGATTGCTAGCACTAGATGCATTGATTTCAGTGTAGATGTCGATTTCTAATCTATTTGAATGATTGCATTAGATGCATTGATTTCAGTGTAGATGTTGATTACTAATCCTATTTGATTCTTTGTATTAGATGCGCTCATTTCACTATAGATGTTGATTTCTCATCCTATTTGATTTCTTGGATTAGATGCATTGATTTCAATGAAGATGTTGATTTCTGATATGATATAACTAGATGTATGGTATACATTAATTTCAAGGTAATTATATTAACATTGTGCATTGCTTTTAGTGTAAGCACAAAAATTATTGATGACGTGCATTATGACTAAACTCTTGTAGATAACCTCAAACAAAAGAAAATTAAATAAAACTTATATTTGTAACTTTTACATCTCCACATCTTTTAAAATTTAGCAGAATTTATTTCAATGATATTTGAGTTTTTTAAAATTAAATAAAACTTATCTCAATCATAAGGAATTGATTGCTAATTAAATTTAGGAAAGTTGATAACATTATATAAAATTATAGAAATGTTGTCATTTTTTTTTGATCTATATAAAAAATTTCAATACGATTGACTTATATCATATTATGACGAAGCTCTTGTATATAATCTCCAAAGAAATATTGAATAAAACTAAAATAATATTGAATACAACTAATTTGTTGTTTACATGACATCTTTTAAAATTAAATTAAATTTATTTCAATCATATTTGTGGTTTTTAATTGAACCCTAAGATAAAAAATTGATTGAAATACTTAAAATAATTGACCATGCAGTGGTATATGGGTAAGTAACAGAAAATTTCATCTATAAATTTTTTATTATAATATGAATGACTTTAAAATTCAAATAATTTATTTTTAAAATTTAATTGTAATGATATACTTCTTGTTTTTACTAAAAAGTAAATAAGACAGAATTTTAACAAGCTAAATAAAAATAATCGAATTGTAATTTTTTCTGGGTTTAATAATGGAGAGTTAATAATATATATTTTATTTCAATTTTAAATATCAAATTATTAATTATAATTTTATGAGCAATTTACTTACACGTATTAAAAGAAAAGTACAACCATCAACAATCACGATACAATTATCATAAATGGATATTTTCCATAAAAATAAATGAAAAATAAGTCCAAAGAATGAAACTATCAAACATCATTTTATGATTAATTTAACATTATAGCATTAAATGAAAAGCATAAACACTAACGGTCATGAGATAAACACTAGGTCATGAGAGACGCAAGTAGAAGAAATCAATAATTTTCGATAAAAGGTAAATGGAGAATGTGTCGAAAGAATGAAACCACCAAGGACAACTTTATGTTTAATTCAGGTGTATAATATTGAAAGAAATGTGAAATGTGAAAATAACCAACGGCAAAAGTGAGATAACCAACAAGTTGTTGCATACAACCAAGGAATGTGAAAATCGATGGTGAAAGCTCCCATCTTCCTTTTACGTAGAGAATATTTAGCAATGGCCAGAAATAATAAATGTAAGACAATAAAGTTTGAGCTACTATATATAAATATGGTGCATCGCACTTAGAAATGTTAATAGTTAAGATATTTCATCTCAAAAGTGTTTGAATTATATTTTTGACGGTGGAAATAGTTCAACGTCATTAAAAACGGTTAATACACTTAAAATTTTGAAATTTAATAATTATAATTTAGATTTAGAAAATTTTTTATTCAATTTTTTCCTAAATATAACCAAAATTTCTATAATTTTTCAAAGCAATTCCTCCCACTCGTTAGACTACAACTAAAAAATATAAATATGGCAAGTGGGCGACCTCAGCAATATAAAATTAAAAACGACAGGTTAACCTATCCGTTGCTTTGCTTCACAGTTAAGTTACCTCCACGGCATGGGTCATGGATGGTGACCTCGGAGGATTATTATTTATATAAATGGCTAGAAATCACAACATAAAATTA
This sequence comes from Pinus taeda, assembly GCA_000404065.3. Classification (NCBI taxonomy): domain Eukaryota; kingdom Viridiplantae; phylum Streptophyta; class Pinopsida; order Pinales; family Pinaceae; genus Pinus; species Pinus taeda. The sequence continues at coordinate 45,484 of APFE030598459.1, forward strand.
TGGGTGGGGTAATATAGAATATTAAATGATTAGAATTGGTTAGAATTGAAATATATATGAAATATGATACGATACGATGTAAATTTAATTTTTTAAATTTTAATTAATAATTATAAATCTTTAAAAGAAATTAGTTAAAAATATATATTTAAAATTTACAATATAGAAAAAAATTTAAATAAATATATTTTAAAATTAAAATATTTTATTTATATTAATTAACACAACTTTTTACTTATTATCCGTCAGTAAGTAGGAAGATAATGCGATCTAATTTTTTTTAGATATAGTGAAATAAAAAAAATTAAAAAGTATGGTGTATAGTGTTTATATTATTGGTGAGTAATATTCTTGTCACATAGTATTTAATGGTGTGGTATGTGGTATATAAATCGTAAGAATTTTTCATAGTATTAAATATTTTTTTAGCAATATGGATATGATTATTTTTATTATTTTTTAGTGTATTCTTATTTTAATGACATTTTAAGAGATTATCATGTTCAATGTTAAGTTAATTGTTGATTTCATATGAATATATTAATGAGTGTGTTATTGAAGAGTTGATGGAGTTGTTAAGGGGTTACTTTCTTTCAGGTGGATATTGGTGGGCATCTACCTATTTCATTTGGACCCCGACATTGTTTCTTATGAGTTTCTTATTTTTCAGCATTATTTCCTCTTTCGGTAGTTTCTATTTTTGGCAATTTTTGGGCTTTGAACTTCTAGAGCCATTTTGAGGCCCTAAATGACGTTTTCTTAGGGAACGAGCAAATACCTAATTTTGCAATCGAAAGTTGTTGTCCTCAGATAGACCTTTCTAACGAACTAATGTGTGCACCAAACAAAGATCGTATACCAAAGTTATAACCCCAGGAAGTTGACGTTACAATTAACTCCATCGAAGCCCATAAGCTTTTGGTACTTCATCTCATAGGCTTCAATTTTTGGAAGTTTATAGTTTCTCATTGTTTCTTCATGATAAAAAGGCCTCGAAGCCTCATTGTAACACAATTCAAAACGCATGTAGTTATCACATATCTTCTCAAAGATAAGCTACCATTGTCCGAGATAGTTTTCTTTCATTCTGCATGTAATTTTCAACATTTTATATTTATGAATTAAACTTTAGTTTCCCTGTATCTCTATGTTTTTGTTTAAAATATGTATTTGTTTTCGTTCCTTCATAAATCTGGATCATACTTATGCATTAAGTATTGTATGGCTTTCATTGCTTTGATGTTATTGGGTTTCTGTTGTCATTAGAGTGTAAATTTGATATCCACTCTTAAATATTTTTATTTTTAAGGGGTTTTTTGTATTAAATGTTTATAATTTTAGTTGGTTGAAGTTCTCTAGGTTCGATTGTAACTTAAAAATGAGCTCTCTAGGTTTTATTGTAACATAAAAAATTACTAGATCAAAATTTTTATCTTTATGCAATACTTGTACCAAGCCTGTTATTTTTCAAAATCCCTTAATGTACCTTACAACCCACTAGTTGGAGGTCCTACAAATTCACAGGAAGTACATGAAGTGGATGTTGAACATAGTGTTGTCATTGTGAAAGCAAGTGGCATTGTTGTAAAATGGAATTCCTAAGGAAAAAACAATATCATCTATGAAGCAATATCATAACTTGATCTCTTGCATCCCCTCATCAAGTGAAGTGAAATATGTTCGAAGTTTATTGAGTTTTTGATGAAGTTATCTTGTCACAATGAGCCTATGGATAGCATGGTTGGATAGTCTTCATCAAGACATTTCCAATGGTTTATCACACTCTAAAAAACTCATCCTAGGCGACAAGTTATGACTATTTGAAGAAGTAGCAATAGTAGAGGACCCAAATTATGGGGGAAAAACCCAAATCAACAGATTTGTTTAAAAGTGTGCATCCTAAGGGCGAATCTATGAGTCAGTCATATGATTGATGGTAAATAGTGGTGAAAAGTGCATGAAATTTAACATTAAATTTTGATCATGTCTACTCAATTTGAATGAGTCTGACATACATATGAGAAATTGAATGATGACTATATTATTAACGCATCCAAAGTTTATTTAGTGGTACTGACCTATCTCACAATGACATGTGGAGCCTCTTATGGGCATCCATGTGGCATGCTGATGTCATGCTAACATCAGCATGCTAAGGACCATTGAGCCCCCAGGAGTAGGTCATGAGGCAAGGTCATATGGACTCTTAAATGTTTGGCCCAAAAATTGAGGGTGAAAGTTAGGGGCAAGGTCATGGTTTCAATGTTCATATGGTTGGCTTACTGTTGAATCTCCATATTTTGTGGCATATGGTTGGCTCCCATGAGTTTTAGTCCACTAAATACAAATATAAATGCACATGCCATGGAGGAGAATGGTATGAACACGTGTAAGAGTAATGGACATAATTACATGTTTTGTGATTGCTAGTTCTATGTTCGATATTGGTTTGATTCCATTGATTTAACGTTTGGGAGGTTTTACAAAATTGGTTATTGAGTTGTTTCCTTAGATATTGAATTATCAATGGTTAGACCCAACTCTTCTTCATTGAGTTATGATATTTTTCATTCAGGTATATGATCTAACAAGTAATAGCATAAGGTGAAATTGGTAGTGGGTTTGTATAACATAGCTAACATCATTCGTTCAAACCTCAATAGTCATTAGGTTAGAAAAACACTTTTTTATATTTTCACCTGAAACTTACATTTTGTTGAACGATTAAGAAGCTGACAATGTACATTTTGTAGAAATGTTGTCGAGAATTGGCTATTTTGTAGAACAAACCCTGAGAGGGTCATTTTGTAGAATGTTTAATTTAATAATTTGATTTTATATAGCTTTTGAGGGTTTTTGGGATGAAATTGGATTCTAGAAGAAGCATGATAGTTAGGGTTTAGTGGTGAACACTTCTAAAGGCATCAAATCCTTGATGATGTATTGTTTGATGATCAGAATCACTAATATGTTTTTTGGGAGCTTATGAGCAAGTGGTGGTTGGTTTTGGGTACATGGAAAGAATAGGTTTCAAGAAGGGTTTTATGTGAGTAGGTTAGTGAGTAGGTTGAAACAGAGTATGAATGAGATATGATAGGTTGTTTACAGTAGTCTGATAGTAGAAATTTATTCAATTTGAAGATTTGCATTGATTGAAGAGCAAGTGGGTGAAGTTTGAAGTATTATGTAAAGTGGTCCACATGAAGTTGAATAAGGAAGTGGGTGCCTCAATCATGTTGAAGCCCACACCAATTCAAATATTTTGAATTTCTGAGGTTGGTTCCTCCATCACGTTGTAGCCTACAACGACTACTACTACTTCCATATTTTCAAGGTTGGTGCCTCAATCAAGTTGTAGCCTGCCAAAAATAGATGTTTGCATATTTTTGGGGTGGGTTCCTTTAGCAGGTTGGTCCAACTCCCATAGGCTCCTTAACTCTATTTATCAAGCGAGGGTTCATTCAAACTTCAAGGTGACAGTGCTATATACACAGTAGATAGAATTCTACTCATTCCAACCTCAACTAGGTCATTTGATCATTAGGGCCCCCATACCATTCTTCTACTGAATTAGGGGAGATTAACTATTGAAAGCACAATTCAAAATATAGTCCTAGTGCACAAAAAGTAAATGTTTTTCAACTCTAACTTGTAAATTCTATTGAATCAATTCATAAAAGAACATAAGAGTTATACTACCTACAGAAAGGAAACTACATTAATTACAACCAACCATCTAGCTATCAGATTCACTTGAAAATAGAAGATTATTCTACCAACTCACAACTAAGTAATTCATGCATCATTTATCTAATCCACGCTGGTAGATTCAGTGATGTCATAATTGCCAAATCTGTAATGAAGAAACTAATGCTATTTTCTCTTCCAGTAAAGGAAAAGAATGGAGGGAATGGCCTAAGTGGTACCTCTGATCATGGAGTCCAAGATGGGGGGTCAATCTATTTATGAACTAATCTACAAGTGAAAGTATAGGTCAAAGCAAGGGCAAAATAGGTTGCTAAAAGCATGCTATAGGAAGTTGCTACAGGATCCTTGTATTGCTACAGGAAGTCCTGAAATGCTACGAGAAGGGTGTCGAGAGTGTTTGGAAGGTAATAGTTATGGAATGAAGGGATGGAAAGATGGAAGAGGGATGTGGTGGATGGATGGAAGGTGGCCAACAACCCTAGCAAAGCTCAACACTACAGGAAGGCCAGTTTTGGATTCAAAGGGCTGCTCACAATGACCTAGAAAGAATAGATCAATAATATTGGTCGCGATTAATCAAAAGAGAGTGGAGAAGTCCTAGATGGAGATGGTGAAAAGATCCCTTGTCTGCAGGTCCAATAGTCTTGTAACACAACATGCACCTATTCTTATTTTCATTTACAAAATATTACAAAAAATGGTGGAAAAGATGAGTTGAATTTGGAAACTATCTAACTGATGCTAAGAACTTTGATCTATGCAATTGATTAAATTCTAAGCTATAACAATCATATGTAAGGAAATATAACAAATGTATACTTTTCCTAGAAATCACAAACAAGAAATCACATAATGTTTTTGGTTGTTGATGGTGGAGTCATGTAATCATGCTCCCATGAGAGAGATGAGATAGAGTCTTGTTGAAACCTCGAAAATCATTGCTTCAACATGGGGAAAGGCCACCCAGTTGAGACCTTAGTTGGCAGCTCTTTTTTTTGTTTGGTGTATTGGCTCCGACTGGGGATAATGGGACTAGTTTCCCAATTTAATTTATAATAGTGTTGATGTGGTGATATGTGATATTTTTTAGTAATGTTTAAGCTAAAAGTAATCTAATCTAAACTAATAATCACATGCATTTAGCCTAATTTAAAGACTATCTAGTTATAACTATACTCGGGAATAAACTAAAGTATGTGATCTACAATAATGTCCAAAAGAAATTGGTAATAAAGGTCATTTAATTTCAATGAGAAATGAAACTGCTTAACAATAATTGTTTCATATAAAAAGTTAGTGGAAACAATTGTGAAAGATATATCGCATAAGAAATTATTCATGTATTTAGCATAAAATATAGGTCATCATCATACAGAAGTTCAATAATACTAACCAAGATTTAAGCATTCATACATAAACAACTTGAAGAGAAATTATTTCTTAATACATAAGTAAAAGAGAATTACGAGATAAAAGTACCATTTAGAATACGTCTTACTCATGTGCTTCAGCAATATTGATCTACTTTCAATCCATCAAACACCATGTAAGAGTACAAAAGTACAATTTCAGTAGAAGATGCTAGATAAGATAAAACTAAATCTTGTTCCATTAATTTCACCAGAACGTATTCAAAGCGATAGAAGTGCATGTTTTGAAGATTGTTTCTGTTAAAATTTTTGGACCCCTCTCTAAATGCATGAGAGGGGTTTAAATACTAAACTATAAAACTAAAAATATATTATTACAAAAATAGTTGAGGAGGTTTAAACGACCTTCCTCAAATTATGCAAAATAAAACAAAAATAGAAATGAGCATGGTGACTAATGATTCTGCATTTGATCTTTTGGATCGCAAATGTTTGTCGTGGGTTCGAGCCATGTTGGTTGGCCGATTTCAACTTTCAACTACCCAGTGAACATGACATTTGTAAGTGATGGCACCATTTTCTCTAGAGAAGTGGTTAGGCATCGTAGGGTCATCCACTAGATTTGAGGTTTCACTAAATGTCGCCAATATGCTTCCCAGATTAACTTGGTCATTTGCTTAATTTCTTCTTCTTTTTATTTTTTTGCCTACCTCCACTGTAGTTCAAGTTGTTTTAAATTATGAAGAAAACCTAGAATGGAATCTTCCACAAGGTTAGCGCTATGTAAATTTTCATTAATATTCTTGATAACACTGTTTGCTGCTACTGACACATCTGCTATTGCTTTTTCTACCTCTTTAAACTGAGAATCCTAGTTTGCAAATAAAATTTCCTTCTGTGACTCTTTCAGTTTAGGTAGGTTGAACTTTCTCCTGTCTTTTAAATTCTACCAGGTGATGAATCCGGAGACCTTTTTCAATATTTCATCATGTCCAAGTATCATTTCTACGACTTGACTCGTTAATTTATTGCATGTTTCACAAAAAGAAATCCATTGTGAATCTTATGTCATAATAGTTCCTTTTGGTGCATCAATTGGGAGTTAAGGCCAAGCGCTTCAATAATAAGTTGATAAATTTTTGGATCATATTTATGTAGATCAGTTATTCCTTGTATTTTCACTTCCTTCTATGCTAAGTTGGCTTGATGTTTTATTTGCATATGCTTGAACTCTTGTTGGAGCTCAACTAATTGTGTCTCTTCTTGCTGGTTAGATTTTTCTTGTTGTAATTGTTGTTCAAGCGACATATTTTTATCTTATTTTTCCTTAAGCAACATTTACAAATCTTTTGCTTTATTGATGGATGTTATAGCATAGGCACCTGCAAACTGTGACAGTCTAGTAAGGTTGGTGAATGGGTAGATGGGTGAGTCTTTCTAGACAACATCCATCGATTCATTATCAGGGGTAGTAACAATAGTAGAATCAAACTTCCTTTTCTTCCTTTGTCTTTTAACAACTGATTTGTGTTGTGGGCTATCAAACACATCTAGAGGGGAATCTTCTCAATTTTCAAAACAATTTCAAAGGTGGGAGTAACAGGGATGTGCTTTACCTCTTAAGTATTTAGAGTCTCCTTTGCTATAATTTCTTGAGTTGCTTTCTATTGTGGAGTTTGCAACTCTCACGTTTATTCCTCTATATGGACCCTTTTATTAAAGTTTTCCCATTCTTCCTATAAATCAATGACCAGGGGTTTTATTTTCTAGGTGGAGGTGGAATGGATTTCAGTCTGTTTTCTAGCTGAAGTTTGCTCAGTTGTCTTTTCTGTAGATTGGGCTGTATTTTTCTCTGACTCCATGCTTCTGTTTTTCCCATTTTGTGATGACTTTTTTGACTCCCTAATAGACTTCTCTTGGGATTCTACTCCAGAATCAGTTTTAGAATTTTCTTTCGAATCTCCTTCTAGACTTACACTAGGAGTAGGCTCCCTTATTGGTTTAATCAATAATTGGTCCAATGGGACCTTCATTAGCCTCCTTTCTTTATACTCGTAAAAGGTTTCAAGATCTTCACAGTCAAAAAGTAAGTGTGCCATATCCTTCAACTCCGTGAATATGTTATTCGATAAAAAGATGTCATCAAATGCATATTCCTCATTACTGAATACTTTTATTTTTACCATGGTGGTAAAGTCTTTGACAGTGCTGAATGCGTCATGTTGCCTTCGTGGGAGTTTATGTAACTGCACAAATAAATAATATTTGCTTCCTTGAATGCATGCCCCAGGTCGCGTAGTGCGAATGCTCCACACTTAAAGGGAATGTAGGCCAAATGGCCTTTTTTTCTTCCTTTAGTATCTTGGTCATACTTCCCTCACTAGCTGTTTGATAGGTTATCTCTCTAGCCATCAGTTTGTCTGGAACATAGTATGGGAGGACATGAGGGGAGGTAATGTTGCCAAATACCATGATATACATGAATGTTTCCTCCCCAAACAATCTGCCTGCTAGGAGGATATCTGCCTCGGCCTCGTTGGAAAACCTGGGGGCATCTCAATTATAAAGTCATTTGTGGATAGGGAGCATGACTCCGTGATGAATCTTGTAAAAATGAGGTTGAAAGTGAGATTCCCACATGTATTTATGGTATATGCAAATGGGAAGTTGATTTTGGACATTCTGCTTCCATCCTATGACATGAAATTTCGAACCAAAACAAATTGTGTCCATTACATAGGCATTTTTGGGTTGTGTTATATTCTTTCCATGACTAGCCCATGTAATTAACCAGGGGGTTAGAAGGGGGGTGAGGCCCCCTCCTCCTTCATTGTGCCAATTGTGTAGTGGTGGGAGTCACAGGGGGTTTGAGGGGTGTAGGTAACCCCACTCTATGGGGTCTGGGGCAGCACCATTGAAAGTTTTGGTTTTGGACCCTATGTTAGGTTGGGCGGACCTACCTATGGTTTTGTGCATGTTTTTCACACATGGTTTTTGGTGCGATGGTTTTCGGTCCATGGTTTTGGACGCGATGGTTTTTTGGTCCATGGTATTGGATGCTTTAGCATGTGTAAATATGTATTGTAACATTGAAAGAAACATAATGAAAAGTCAAGCTAGTGTTCACGGTTTTGGGATACAGGAGAAAATCTTTATGTATCTGTTTTTTATGTGTTATGCTATCGCATTTTTTATATTCTGTGTTTTAGAATTCGTATGCAAGTAATTTCTATACAGGGTTAAAACCTATATTTGGTATTAGAGTTGTTTTTGGCTTCAAGGTGAAACCTTTGTAGCTGAGCGGTTTCACTTGGGCTTGGGGTAGACCCTGTTCAGTGGGAGATCTTTGAGATCGATTCTGGTGGTGAGATAGAGATCGACAAATTTAATGGTCAGATTTTTGAGTTGTGGAAAACCAAGATGGAGGATCTGTTGGTGGATAAATATCAGTGGATCATGACAGATCTGGGTACTAAACCAACGAGAGTGTCCAATGAAGAATGGAAGAAGTTGGATCAAAAGGCAAAGAGCACAATATGATTATGTGTCTTAGATTCAGTATTGCTGAATGTATCAGGGGAAGCTACGATGAAGGCTTTGTGGGACAAGTTAGGGACTTTGTACCAATCTAAGTCTCTGGTGAATAAACTATTCCTGCGGAAAAAGCTGTATAACCTGAAGATGAAAGATGGAGACTCGGTGACACAGCAGTTGAATGCGTTTAATGTTGTGGTAAGTCAGTTTTTATCTATTGATATCAAAATTTCAGATGAAGATAAGTGCATTAGTTTGGTGTGTTATCTACCAGATTCGTGGGATAAACTGGTTATTGCAATAGGTAGCAGTGCAACTGCCTTGTAGTTTGATGAAATAGTGTCATCCTTGCAGACAGAGGAGATGAGATGGAAAAATATGGAGATCTAGAATGGTGATGCCTTGTTTGTACAACGACGGTCCTAGAACATAAACAAAAATAAGTCATTGAGTGGGAGATCAAAATCTAGAGGGAGATCTAAATCTACAGGAAAACCTGTAAAGGTGGTGTGCTAGAAATGTGGAAAGGAAGGGCACTTCAAAAGGGACTATAAATCTAAAGCTCATGAAAAAGAAAAGGGATCTAATGAGGCTCCTTCTACAGAGGCTAAAACCACCTTAGATGAAGGTGGGGATGCTTACCTAGCTTCTTCAAGTACACATGTAGATCATGAGGCATGGTTGATTGACTCAGATGCATCCTTTCACTTCACTCCCCATAGAGTGGTTCTACGAGTATGAGAAATACGATGGTCGTGATATCTTCTCAGGGGATGATGGGAAAGCTAGAATTGTTGGCCGCAGAAAAGTAAAGTTGAGGTTGCAATGTGGAAGGGTGAGAACACTTCCTGGTGTTCTACATATTCCTCCATTGGCCACGAATTTGATTTCTGTAAGCAAGCTGGATGATGTAGTTGTAAAGCCAGTGTTCGAGAAGGATACCTGCAAGATGGTTAAGGAGGAATTGTTATTGATGCGGGGAGTTTGGATTCGAATTCTGTACAAGCTGCAAGGTAGCACTATTTTTTATGGGTGCAACAGTTCTGTGGTTCCTGAAAGTGCAGCAAAAAATCTAGTGGTCTATGGAGAGAAGACCATACTGTGGCATCAAAGGCTTGGACATATTAGAGAGAAGGGCCTTCAAATATTTCATGGTAAAGGTCTAGTAGAAGTTATTAGTAATAACTCTTTGGATTTTGATTTCTATGAAAATTATGTAAATGGGAAGAAGAATCAGGTGAGTTTCTCCTCTGGTGGTAAGAGTGTGAAACAGATATTATAGCTTGTGCACAATGATGTGTTTGGACCTGTGAAGGTTCTATCACTAGGTAACTCTATGTACTATGTATCATTTATAGATGACTTTTCAAGGAATACATCTATATATTTCCTTAGGAAGAAATTTGAAGTCTTTGACAGGTTTAAAGAATTTAAGGCTCTGGTGGAAAACCAAACAAAGAAGAAGATAAAGGTGCTGATGATAGATAATGGTGGAGACTTTTGCAGTAAGGAATTTAAAGAATTTTGCAAGTGTGGTATAGCACGACAAAAGACTACTCCATATACACCTCAGCAAAATGGATTTGTAGAAAGAATGAACAAGATGTTGATGGAAAGGGCAAGAAGCATGCTCAGTGGTGCCGAGTTAGGATAGGAATTCTAGGTAGAGGTAGTGGAGAGATCATGTTACCTGGTCAACAGATCACCTTCATTAGTGTTGGACGATAAGACTCCACAAGAGGTATGGACTGGTAAGAAACCATCTCTTTCACATTTGAGGGTATTTGGATGTGATGCATATGTACATGTTCCAAAGAAGAAATGAACCAAGTTGGAGAGTAAATCTGAAAAGTGCATCTTTATTGCGTATAAGGATGGTTTAAAGGGTTATAAGCTTTGGAACCCAGTAACAAGGAAGGTTGTGTACAACTAAGATGTGGTGTTTAGAGAGGTGAAAGATGTTATTAAACATGAATTCCAACCAAAGGAACCAAAAGAATTAGACTCTATAACAGAGGAGGAATCATAAGATGAAGAGCCATAAACTTCGGGTGTGAGAATATCAGTTTGAGAAAGAAAGTAGCGAGAAAGGTATAGTCCATCTGATTTTTGTTCAAACTCTGCTTTATCTATTACTGATTATGATCCCGGAACCATGAAGGAAGCAGTAGATTCAGACGATGGAAAACTCTGGAAGGAGTCCATGGTTGATGAAATGGCATCTTTGCACAAAAATGAGGCTTGGGATCTGGTGGAGTTGCCGGCTCGAAGGAAACCCGTTGGCAACAAATGGGTGTTCAAGAAAAAGACAAATGCAGAAGGAAAGTTGGAGAAATACAAAGCTCGGTTGGTAGCAAAAGGTTATTCCCAGGTGTCGGGAATTGATTTTGGTGATATTTTTTCTCCTATTGCCAAGACAACTTCTATTAGATTACTTTTATCTATTACTGTTTCTTTCAATTTTGAGGTAAAACAGATGGATGTGACGATAACGTTTCTTCATGAGGATCTGGAAGAGGAAATCTACATGAAGCAACCTGAAGGCTTTGTGGTGAAGGGCAAGAAAGAACTGGTATACAAGTTAAAGAAGTATTTGTATGGGCTAAAACTGTCACGAAGGATGCGCTATCAAAAATTTGATACATTTATAGGTGGACTTGGATTCACCAGAAGAAAAGTAGATCACTATGTGTAATTTAAATTAATTGGCGACTGTGTTATTTATCTAATCTTGTATGTGGATGATATGTTGCTGGTTGGAAATGACAAAGAAATTATCCAGGATTTGAACACCCAGGATCTTGGTGTTGCAAACTATATTTTGGGTGTGCAAATTAAAAGAGATCGGATAAAGAGGAAGTTCTAGTTAAACCAGATGAAGTATGTCGAGACAATATTACAGAGGTTTAATATGCAAGATAGTAAACTGGTGAAGGTTCGTATTCTTGTAGGTCTAAAGTTATCTGTTGAACAGTGTCCCAAGACATAAGAAGAGGAAGACGACATGTGTCGTGTTCCTTATCCAAGTGTACTCTATAGCCTGATGTATGCGATGGTCTGTACTAGACCAAACATTGCACATGGAGTGGGGGTATTAAGCAGGTTTATGTCAAAACCAGGGAAGGAGCACTAGACAACAGTGAAGTGGGTATTTAGGTATTTGCGTGGCACTAGTGATTATGGTTTGTGGTACCAAAGAAGACAACGATTGGATAGAGTGTTGGATATTCATGTCTCTGTTGATGTAGACAGAGCTGGAGATCTGGATCAGAGAAGGTCTACAAGTCGGTATGTGTTTAACCTATTTGTAGGTGCAGTCAGTTGGATGACTAAGAAACAATCTGTAGTGGCACTATCAACTACAGAGGTAGAATACATGGCAGCCACTCATGAAAGCAAGGAAGAAGTTCGGCTATAGAGATTGTGTTCAAATACGTGGTTAGTACAGGGAGATATAAGGATAGTGTGTGACAGCCAAAGTGTAATTTTCTTGGCAAAGAACCCTGCATATGTTAGAAAATTATATATTACATAGCAATGGAACACATAAAATATTATAGAAATATAAACATAGAAAAAAAAACAAAACAAGAGAGACAAAGATATATGTGGTTCACCCAGTTTCGGCTACGTTCACAGAGAAATAGCTAGTCCTTCTTTTTATATTATCTAGCAAACCGAAGAGATACAATCTATAGAAAATCCACTATAACTCCCTCTTCTCTCTCAATCTCCTCTCTCTTCCTCACTTAGAATACATATCTACATAGATGCAATACAATTCCCTCATATATAGCGAGGGGTTGCCTTCTTGGGCAAAAAACCGTAAACTAAGCATAACTTCTACCATCAGATCATCCATGTAATGAACACCCCAGATTGACTAGAAATTATTATACTTTTACAAGGCAATTTTACATCTGTTTTTAGCTTCGGTAGCACTTCCCATGAAACCCCCACCGGGGGACCGCTGACCCCCAGAGCCCCCTAGCCAGGGGGGATTAGGTCCCCTTGGACCCCCACAGCGGCAGACAAGTCCCCCTCGCACCCCTCCACATGGAGGGGTGTACAATCTTCCTAGGGTATACATCAAACTAAAACCTTTGAATACATAAGATAATTAGGCTCCACACGCAACAATCTCCCACTTGGAGACTGATTATAGCAACTCCACCACTACTTCATTTGCTAGACAATGACTCCACTTTGGACCTGGCTATTTCTCATCTTCTTCTTCATGCTTGGAGACCAATTGAAACTGAGAAGATTCTCAGTTTCTCCCTGGTTACAAGTTTTGTTAACATATTTGAATGATTTTCGCTAGTTTGCATCTTTTCTAACTTGAACTGTCCATCTTCCAAAGTTGACCATATGAAATGGTACTTGAGTTGTATATGATTGGCCTTGGAATGAAATGTAGAGTTCTTTGCAAGATGTATGGCACTCTGGTTGTCTTTGTATAACCTGCTCAACTCCTGCTTCTTACTCAATTCATTCAGAAACCTCTGTAACCAAATAATTTCTTTACTAGCCTCTATAGAAGCAACATACTCTACTTCTGTTGTTGAGAGTGCAACAACACTTTGCAGTTTTGAGACCCAACTGCCACTTGTTCCACCTACAGTAAACACACACCCTATTGTGATCCTCATGTTATCTCTATCACCTTCCATATCTGCATCAACATATCCCTATAAAGAAATGTTTGAACCACCAAAGCATAATGCTTTATTTGTGGTACCTCTCAAATACCTGAGAATCCACTTCACTACCATCCAATGTTCTTTTCCTGTATTGTTCATGTACCTGCTTACAACTCCCACTGCATGTGCAATATCAAGCCTCGTGCAGACCATTGCATATATTAAGCTTCCAACTGCTTATGCATATGGAACTTTAGACATATAATCCATGTCTTCTTGGGTCTTTGGGCACATCTTCTTACTAAGTTTGAAATGGCTAGCAAAAGTTGTACTAACTAGTTTTTCATTGTGCATAATAAATCTTTTCAGCACCTTTTGTGTGTACTAATTTTGAGACAATGTTAATTTGCAATTTTTCTGTCTCTAGCTATTCTCATACCAAGGATTTTTTTTGTAGCTCTCAAATCCTTCATTGCAAATGAATTTGCAAATTTTCTTTTTAGCACATTTATTTCCTGCATGTTAGATCCTGTAACAAGAATGTCATCTACATACAATAACAATATAATATAGCTGCCATCATTTTGATTTTTTCAGATAAACAGAATGATCATAGTGACATCTAGTATAATCTTGTTCAGATATAAACTTGTCAAATTTTAGATAACACTGCCTTGGAGCCTGTTTTGAGCCATACAACCTTTTCTTCAACTTTCATACTAGTTTCTCCTCCCCTTTTACCCCATATCCTTGTGGCTACTGCATATATATCTCTTCTCCAAATCCCCATGGAGAAAGTTTGTCTTTACATCTAACTGCTCAAGATGCAAATCTTCAACTGCTACTAGAATTAAAATAGTTCTGATTGAAGTCATTTTAACAATAGGAGAAATTATTTCATCAATGTCTATACCCTTTTTCTATGCAAACCCTTTCACCACAAGTCTAGCTTTATACCTTTTTTTACCTCCATCTTCTTCCTTAATCTTGTAAACCCATTTATTCTGCAATATTGTTTTACCTGCAGGCAATGTGACTAAGTCCCAATTCTGGTTATTTGGTAAGGAATCCATCTCTTCTTTCATGGTTTGCTCCATTTCTTCCTAGTTTCTACCTGCACTACTTCTTCATAACATTCTGGTTCACCAAAATCAGTCAACAATACATAATATAATGAAGGAGAGTATTGTTTAGGGGGTCTACTTATCTTGGTAGATCTTCTAACACCACTTTTAGGTGTTTGAGGTGATTTTTGTTGTTGTGGATGTTGTTCTGGCTGTTGATCATTATGATTTTCAAGCACCATCACTTTTCCTGTGATATCGTCAAGCACTGTGTATTCTCTGTTTTCTTTTTCCTATTTCTTTTCCTATAGATGATCCTTATATAAAACTTTTTCATTGAATACGACATCTCTGATCCTAATGATTTTGTTTTTTTCATAACCATAAAAGTGATAACCGAAATCATTAACACCATATCCATTAAAGGTACATTTATTTGATTTTTCCTCAAGCTTTGTTCTATTTTCTTTATTAATGTGGACAAAGGCTTCACAACCAAAATACTTTAAAAAAGAGTAGTTTACCTTCTTACATGTCCATGCCTCCTCTGGAATACAACCATGCAAGGAACTTGAAGGCCCTCTGTTTATTAGTTAAACAACAATATCTACAACATCTGCCAAAAATTGTAAAGGCGATCCTGCATGCAATCTCATGCACCTTGCACGCTCCATGATTGTCGTGTTCATCCTTTCTAACACAACATTTTCTTATGGTGTTCCTAGAAATATCTTCTCTCTGCGATTTCCATTCTTAGAATAATACCTATCAAACTATTTGTTACAATATTCACCTCCATTGTCTGATCTGAGTCACTTCAACCTTTTTCCTATCTCATGTTCAACCAAAGCTTTCCATTTCTTGAATGTATCAAATACATTAGATTTATTTCGAATACGAAAAATCTAGGTTTTTCTGGTTGCATCATCAATAAATGTAACATAATAATGAGAGCCACCCAGAGATGATACCTGAGTAGGTTCCCATACATCTATATCCACAATCTCTAATTTTTTGATTTTCTTTTCTTTCCCAACTCTAAGGAATCTGACTCTCTTCTATTTTCCATAAACACAATTCTCACAGACTTTTAAATCAACGTGCTTCAAACCTAACAACAAATTTCTTGAGTGAAGAATCTACATCCCCTTCTCACTCATGTACCTAAGCCTATGATGCCACAATGCCGCATCTTCTCCTGTAGAGGTTAAAGCATTAACATAATTCGAAATACCATTGCATACAATGTACCAACCTTTCCTCCTTTCGCTATTACCAGGGATCCTTTAGGGACCTTCCAGGTTTTATTTATGAAAGTAGTTACGCATCTTTCACCTCCCAACTACCCTATTAAAATCATATTTTTCTTCAGATCTAGAACATGCCTTACCTCCTTCAATAGCCACTGATTTCCATTTTGTTGTTTTATGAAAATTGTACCCATTCCAATGATTTTACAGGGTTTATCATCACCCAATTAAACCTATCCAAAATATTCTTGAACATAATAATAAAAATGTTTCCTACCAGGTGTGGCATGGAATGTGGCCCCTGAATCTACCACCCAGGCATCAATAATATTTTCTAATGAAAGAATCAAAGCATCTTGCAACACATCATCTGTTACATTCGTTTCATGCCTAGCTTCTTGCTGCACATCTCCTTCTTTTCCCTTCCGAAACTTGCATTATTTCTTTAGGTGTCCTTTCTTCGCACATTTCCAGCACATTATCCTTGATGTAGACTTGGATTTTCCTTTTCTTGACTTATTGCGGTATCCTGGGATTTTTCCTCTTTCCATTTTGCTTCCCCTAGTCTCTGCAGTCAAAGCATTACTTGATGTCTCATCGGAGCTTTTCCATCACATTTCTTCACTAAGGATTGCACCAACAACATCATCAAACTTTAAAGTACTAGATCCAGAGATAGAGTTACTAATGGCCATATCTAAATCATTCCAAGTTTTTGGTAATGAGCACAGAAATAATAGAGCCCTAACATCATCATCAAAAGTTACCCATATAGAACTTAATTGACTTGTAACTGTATTAAAATCATTTAAAAGTCTACAATAGAGCCACCTTCTGACATCTTCATATTAAATAAACACTTCATAAGAAATACCTTATTTGAGGCTGAGGGTTTTTCATATAGTTTGGCCAATGTTGACATTAAACCCTCTGTTGTCATTTCCTTTGAAATATTAAATGCTAAAGACACTGCTGGGCATAGCCGTATTGTCCCAAGTGCCTTTCTGTCTAGAATATTCCATTATGTGTCTGTCATACTTGTCGACTTCTTTTTCTTTCCGCTCAATGGTAGGTATAGATCTCTCTGATACAGATAATCTTCCATTTGCATCTTCCGCAGCTGGTAGTTTTGGCCATTGAATATTTTGACACTAAACCTACTATCTTCCACCATTGCTACCACTCGTACCAAGAACCCTTCTCTCCTACATGTTTATCAGCCAAATAGACTTTCGGCTCTGATACCAATTGTTAGAAAATTATATATTACAGAGTAATGGAACACATAAAATATTGCAGAAATATAAACACAGAAAATGCATAAAACAAGAGAGACACAAATATACATGGTTCACCTAGTTTGGGCTACGTCCATAGAGAAACAACTAGTCCTTCTTTTTATATTATCCAACAAACTCAAGAGATACAACCCACAACAAATCTGCTATAACTCCCTCTTCTCCCTCAATATCCTCTCTCTTACTCACTCAGAATACTGATCTACATAGATGTAATACTATTCCCTCATATATAGTGAGGAGTTGCCTTCTAGGGCAAAAAACCCTAAACTAAACATAACTCCTACTGTCAGGTCATCTGCCTAATGAACAACCAAGATTAACTAGAAATTACTATACTTTTACAAGGCAATTTTACATTTGTTTTTAGCTTTGAGGGCATTGCCCCCAAAAGGCTTGCCCGGGGACCGCTGGTCCCCAAAACCCCTTAGCCAAGGGGGATTAGCCCCCATGGACACCTGCGGGGGGGACACCCCTTCGCACGGAGGTGTGTACAATATTCCTAGGGTATATATCCAGCTGAAACCTTTGAATACAGAAGATAATCAGGCTCCACACCCAACAACATATCATTCAAAGACAAAGCACACTGATGTTCAGTATCACTTATAGTTGAATTTATAGCTGCATCTATTAATGATAACCATTCTGGGGAGAATTTAGTGCTATCAGGTTTGCCAAATAGTCTACATATCATGGCTGCAGCAAAACTATGAGGGGGACAAATAGATGCAATAGAGTACATACCTTTCTTATCTTTTTTTATTTTTCCCTCATTACTTAACTAGGTCTAGGTGTAGTATGCTTGGTCCTTGTTCTCTTTAACAAACTTCTTGATGAACTGCTTGTTGTAGATGACTTGTTGCTCTGGTAGGTGTTACATAAGCCGCAGGTTGTCTGGGGTAAAAGATCCCATAACCTCTTGTCTTCTTGTCTTTAATTCTCTACCTGAGATGTTGGCGTCATCAATAACCCATTTAACCATCTCTGTATAAGGCATTATATTTGGATGCGCAACTATGCGATGCAAAAATGAGCATGTTGTCTCAAACATAGAGGTGTCTTAGGATCCGTCAACTCTGACCTTCATTTCTAGAATCCTTGGTTTCTCTTCTTCCAATAATTATAGAGATTCCTCCCTCTTTGTCGCATGTAGTATCTGTAAATAGAGGAGTCATTTCTATTTTTTCAGAGATGACTGCCTTGCCTTTCTTTGCCATTGCTCCCAATGATTTGCTCTATGGATTTTCCTTGAAAGTGAAGAGCAACATCTATGGGATACACAAATATGAAAATGAACGTGAAATTGAATAATGCGGATAACTTGTAAAGGTCACAAGAAAGGAATTTTATTCGAAGGCCCGTAAGAAGATATTATATCATGTTAAATTGATTTTCACAGATAAATGAAATTAACTCATACTAAATGCTCACTAATGCTCTGTTATCTCTTAGCTTTACTTCTCATAAACGTCTGCATCATAAGTTGGGAAAAAATCTTCTAGGGTGGCGAGCCTTCGAATTGAGAGAATGGTGATTTTGCTATTTCCGAAGCAATATCACAGATCGCAATATCACATTAGGCCATTTCGCTTTTATTATCCTCTCTTGCATTTTTGCGAGATGCAGGATGTGAGCCACTCATTTATTGTCTCAAAACATATCTACTTGTCAGGTTTTTCTATGTAAAGACATTTTTTAGTAAGCGGCAGACCTAAACATTTGTTTGTAATACATCCAAGTAATGGTTCCATGCCTTGATCACATTTTGCAAAATATCAAATGATGGTAATTTTGTGGTGTTCTTTTAAATGGTTGAAATGTGATGCAATAAAGGTTATGACGCCATCAAAGTTTTGCATTTCACTTGCTTTGAGATAACCTTTTAAGGTGGGATCTTCATAAATAGTGATATGTGATGTGAGACTTGGTTTTGATGAGAAAAGCTTTAGCACCTATTTTATATCAAAAATATGATAGTTTCGAGGTATAAAGCGTGCATTCCTCTTTTAATAAATTTTCACTATATTTGGTGGGTTAGAAAGTTTTTTGATGATGCTTAATCATGTGATATCTATTAAGGAAAGCATTTACTAGTTCATTTGAAAAAGGGGTTTGATTGATATCTTTCTTTATTCCAAAATTAAATAAGAAAAACGCCTAAATGCTAAGTTTATTTTCAACAGGATTTTTTCTAAGGGGTCCCCATTTATTAATGTAATATTAACTAGTACTATTAATAAATAGGGGGTTGTTGAATAGCACAAAAATTGGCAATTCACTTAGAAGAACTAGTTATCTCTAAGAGTTTTTTGAAATTTGTAAAAACTTAAAAATTAAAGATAGTTTTGAAATAAAAATTACATGGAATATAAGGTAAGTAATACTTCTCATTAATAATAAAACAACATCTACTTAACTATCATTCTTTTGATTATCGTTTTCTCATAAGAATGTCACTTTGTCTACATCAGTCATTACTTGGTTTTAAGGATAAAAGCAGGGAGGCTCTTCTGAGATCAATTTTTTGGTATACTCAGTTGTCATAGGTAGAGCCTCTGCTACCAACAGGCATTCATAGCCTTGATAGGGTTACCTTTTACCCAACAAAGATTCAGTGTCCCACCTAGGTCAGAATGTAATTTTAAAGATAAGCTCGTTTGTATACTTATTACCTTCTTTATTTTCTAAAGTGATTCTTTCTTCCTTCAAATTTTCATCTTTTATCTCTTAAAGGACAATGTCTTGGTTTGGTGACCAAAGTTGACAATGTCATTCACTTGATTTATAACTTAACTGAACAAGATGACTCTTAATGAGGCCCCTTGTCTTTTGATTAATATAATCTCAATCCATTACCCTATTTTGATATGTAGTATTGGTAATGTCATTCAGTTATAATCTTATGATCATGGTAAGATGGCTCTTGATGAGACCTCTTATCCTTTAAGTTTAAGTATATTTTAGAATTACACTCTAAAAGTGAATGTGTATTAGGTGGGGAGAATCATTGGCTCCTTACGAGCTTCTGGATGACAATTGTAGAGCTGAAAGATTCTTTTCTTTAGAGAGACTTTGATTTGTTATTGATACTTTTCTTGACTGATGTAAAGGAAAGATTTATTTCTAATACTAAGTTTCATCAAAGATCAGATAAATTTTAGTAGATTACTTTCATAACAATCCTTACTTACACAAGAAGAAAGTCAAAATTAAAAAGAGACTATCATTTGTAAAGCCAAAAGTAAATGTTTTTCAACTTGTATTATTCTTGCTAAAAAATAAAATGAAATAAACAATATTCAGTGAACATGAGAAATCATCTTCTATGGAAAGCCTTTAAAATCTACCCATTAACAGGTAGAGATTCTCTCTTAGCTGATAAATCTTAAAATAGAAAGGTTGACAGGCCTATTTGTTCCACAATCTGAAACGGGCCAAGCTACATTTGTTGGAACTTGGTATTCTTACCTTTCTTTTCACGGGCTTTATACCATTCCAATACTAGGTCATCAAGTTGAAAATATTTTGAACTTATAGAATTTGAATCAAAGGAAGCTTTGACTAATTGTTGAGGATCTTCATGTGTGATTCTAGCCTTCTCTCTTTCCTGTTCAAGCTTAAGGATTTGTAACTGTCTAACTTTCAAGGATCAGGAAGGAGTTTCTTCAATGAATTAAACTAAGGCTAAAGAGGGAATAGCTACATTTGTAGGTAAAACGAATCCCTTCCCATAGACCAAATTAAAAGGAGAAGTGTCAATGGAGGCTTTCTGAGTTATTCAATATTACCATAGAACAAACATCAAAGACTTGTGCTATTTCTTCTAGCTTTGGTCAAAATTTCATTTAATAATCCTAATGATATTCTTGTTGGTGGAGTCAGTTAACCCATTTCCTTGCTGATAATAATTACTAGAGTATTTAAGCTTAAAACCTATTTTAAGAGAAAATTTTATCATCGCATTATCTAAAAAATAAGATGCATTATCAAACATCAAAGCTGATAGCAAGCCAAATATGGTAATGATAAATTGTTCTATGAATTCAATAATGTTTTCAAAATTGGCTACCTTGAGTGGAATTGCTTCAACCCATTTGGTGAAATAATCAATTGATGTAAGGATATATCTATGATGCTTAGAAGAATGAGGAACGATCTCACCTATTATGTCCAATCCCCATTGCTCGAATGGTTGGTCAATGGTGACTAGTTGTAATCGTAATGCGGGTTTCCTCTGTTTTCTAGCAGTTGTCTGACAAATTTTATGTGTGGGGGTATCTCCTCCAAAGTGACTGCTAGCTAGTCCATCATGAAGTTTCTGCAACACCTTCTCTGCCTCATATTTTTACAGACATCTAAGTAAAACAAAATCATAATTTATTCTAAACAGCACATCATTGACAATTTGATATTTTCTAGCTTTTAATCTCAAGGCCCTTTTCTTTGTGTAATTTAATTGCATTGGGGCATATCCATTTCTCAAGTAAAATAAAATATCAACATATCTTGACTCAGTGTTGTTAAGGCTTACCTCATAGACTTGTACATCGTCACCTGAATGTTATAATGCTGATAGATTTGATGCTCCTACCAACATCCTACAAAAACCTTGACCTTTTACAATTTTTGTTGGTCTGATTTCGATGTCATATTCTTGCAGAGATATAACCCAATATTCTCTTTTCTCACCTACATCCCTTTGTATTAACAAGTTTCTCATTATTGAGAATGGTACTATTACTTTGGTGTGGTTTTTGAGGAGAAAAGGTTTGAAGTCTTTTATCGATTTGAAAACAACAAAAGCTTGCTTTTGAATGACTGAGTAATTCAATTCAACTCCTTGCAATTGGAGCTAAAGAAAGAGATCGGGGCTTTAGCTTTTCCTTCATTTGCTTGTGTCAATATGGCTACATATGATTTCACAGAAGCTAAAGATGGGACATTTCTGATTGCTTGTTTGATCAAGTTAAAGGCTTCATGTTCTAAGTGTCCCCATTTAAACAGAGAAATGATCTTTATCATGGATTGAAGAGGTAAAACAATTCTTGGGACGTTTATGATTGCTCGTTTGATCAAGTTAAAGGCTTCATGTTCTAAGTGTCCCCATTTAAACAGAGAAATTACCTTTATCATGGATTGAAGAGGTAAAACAATTCTTGAGAAGTTAGGGGAAAATCTTTTAACAAAATTTATCTGACCTAGGAAAGATTGCATTGATTTTTTGTTCTGTGGTAAAGCTATTTCAGAGATTTCTTTAATTCTATCAGGGTCAATATGAATCCCTTCTTTGGACACAATGAATCCAAGGATATTTTATTCACTTAATGTGAAAAAATACTTCTTGGAATTAAGAGAAATCCCATACCTTTGGCAACATTCAAATATTTGCTTTAAATCCCTTAGATGATTACTCTACTTTCTGGAATATACTATTATATCATCTAAGTAGATTACTACTGATTTGTTTACTAAACCTTTGAAGGCTATGTGCATGGCTCTCTAGAAAGTGGCACCAGCATTAATCAGTCCAAATGGCATCTTTTGATAAGTGTAACTACCCCATTTTGTCCTGAATGTATTTTTTAGGTGGTCATCTCGATGTACTAAGATCTGATTATAACCTGAGAATCCATCTAGGAAAGGCATTAGTTTTGAGCCTGCAATTGATTGCAATATCTGTTCCATAGGAAGCAATGGGAAATTGTCCTTTTGGAAAGCTTTATTGAGGTTGTGAAAGTCTATACATATCGAAATATCACCGTTCTTTTTTCTGACTGGGACAAGATTGGAGACCCAGCGGGAATGTCTAGCATGGAAAATAATCTTGGCTTTCAGTAGTTTATTCAACTTATATTTAATCGAAATTTCTAAATTAGGATGGATCTTCCTTAATTTATGTTGAAAAGGTCTCTCATCAGATGTATAGTATGTTGAATAATAGAGGTGTTATATGTCTTAAGATCTTCATAGTTCCATGTGAAGACATTCTTGTACCTCTTCAACAAACCTATAAAGGCTGATTTTTCATCTGATGTAAGTCGAAGGCCTAGGTTAATATTCTAAGGCTTTAGGTCAGTCTCAAGATTAATCAATTCAAAGCTTAGAGTTGAACTCTGAAGTTTTGATTTGGTAGGTCATTTAAATCTATCTTTGAGGTCATATAAATCTTCCAACTTAACTAAAGATTTTGGTATAGCTTTATTAACTATTTTCTGTCTAAGTTGGTTATCATGTCGGTCTTCGTCAACTATTTGGTCATCATAAGAGCCTTCTGAAGTTAGGAAGATTATGATATCCGGATCGTTATTAAATACTCTCTAGTTGGTGATATTATCGAGAATAGGAGGCCTAAAAATCAATTCAATGGAAAATCGATCAAGGCTATAATCCTCTCGTGGAATAAGATTGGAAGTGACATTAGCTATGTTAGCCTCCTGCTCATAGCAGGTATTCACCTTTCGTGATCGACATATTTACATGCCAAATATGTCATGCTTTGCTTCCAGCAATGTTCCATATTTGAAATTTGCTACTATGGCAAATGCGGGCACACCCACCAGTTATGCCTTCATTTGAAATGTCTGTGGATAATATTTCTGAGCAAGGAATGCATCATATTGAAGAGTCTAAGGACCAGTCTTCTCCTTTTGTCAAATTTTTAACGGAGCATGATGAATATTCGTTTGGTTCAACCACAAATGAAATCTTTTCTGCCCAAAACATCAGAAGCTCAGGCAGAGTACGAAGTTTACTCCTTGATGAGTGCACACTAAATAGTTCTGTTTCCATTGCTGAATTGTCAACATCCTCGCAACAAGAGGGCAAGATTACTGGGATATCATGTACAAATGAAGATAGCTGCTATACTAACATGAATTCAAAGAACACAACTGGAGACGTGGCATCTAATGCAAAGGATTTATAATGTGCAGCAAACCTATTTGAAACAGCTCTTGTACCCTCTCATAGGATGCGTTATGAGAGTGGGTGAACCCAGTTCTTTCAAGTAACTTTAGGAAGCTCTCACGGGTGAATCAAATGGGATCTCTGTGAATTTATTTACTCTCAAGTCGGTGTCAAGTTGAACTTAATCAAGTACGAGTTGTTTGAAGTTGATCCTATACCACATGCATGTTCACTGATTTCAAATTGTCATATTCAAAGCAGCGTAGGAGCAGAGTCATCTTTGCCATTTATCTTGCTTTGTGGATGCTAGCCCAAGGATTTATAATATGATTCTTTATTAATCACAATGTTTAGCATGAAAGGCAAGCAGCCAAGGATTCTTGTTCAAATTCCATACATCTGCAGGGAGGAGCTGGCTGCACAGTATTCTCCAATGTCAGAGGATAGTGATGATTGTGTTGGTTATCGCATGATACGGTATAGTGATTCTCCTCAGCATATTTTAGTGACTCAATCTGATCAAGTTATTAGCAGTCCTACGAGCCCTGTTTCACTTACAAATAAAGAAGAAATGTTTTCTGGGCCTGAAATTTTACTTCTGATAAAACTATATGGGTAGGGAATGAAGAGATGCTGGAGGACTCTTTTATCACTGAAGTTGAGGAAGAATACATTTGGGAAGCGAGAGGTAATATGGCCTTTTGAGAAGCATAATGGAAATGTGTGGAAACCTCCTCCTTTATGTTTCAGTCTTTCTCATACATCTTCACTAAATTACTTGTGGTGTCACGACAAAAGTCTTCAGTAAGCTCAGATTGTTATTTACCTGTCATTTTTAGAACTTCTTACAACCTGCTGCAGAGTTTTAGTAAATACGTTTTGTTAATGTGGGCATTAATGTGGAGGAAAAGGGGTGAAGAATGAACAGTAATATACTAAAAATTGCCAGGCGCTATTTTTCTTTACCAGAGATTGCATGGTTAGAGGGGATCCTTGATCCTGAGAGGCAACTACAGAAATTTGTACAACTCTGGACGCTCAAGGAAGCATATGTCAAAGCTTTGGGAAGAGGGATAAGTGGAACTCTTAAGGATTTCACCATCCATCTGAAAAATCTTTCAGGCATTCAAGAGGATTCGTGCCAATGTGGAGATGGCAATAGCAGCAGTAGGGCATTTGTATGCCTTCCCTTACTACCATTACACAGACATGAATCTAGATGCGTCTGGTGATCTACGTGGCAGTCTGATCCATGCATTGAGTTTCAATGATGTTCTCCATGATACTGTACACCAGTTTGCACCAACATATCATGATTATATCCTCTATAGCTTTAAATTAAGTATCAAGCACGAACAAGTATCTCTGGACAGAAATGGGTGTAGTACAAACTCAGAATCACATGCTTGGATCTAGCATAATCGATGATGCATACACATCAACTCTATATTCTTCTGAATCTGAGGGTCCTAACAGTGCTGAGAGAGCGAGAAGGTGGCCCAAGGAATCTGGGTAAACAAAATCAATATCACGATGTGCCAAGTGCCTTTTCTCAGTCTCAGGGCATACCTTAGATTCACATCCTGTTACTTTGTTAAGCAGGACATCAGAAACGGAAATGGACCAGGAAAGCCCTCAAGGAAATGCCAAAAGAGCAGTCTATCTCAATTTCATTTGATTGGAAGCAGTAGTTGCCATTATCAGGCATGTTTGAAGTTTGAACTCGATAATACTTTGGTGATGATGAATAAGCTTATGTTTCCTCCTATTTCTAACAATATTTTATTGTTGCAATACCTCCCCATCTCTATCGTAATAGAGGATTCGACTTGGAAACAAACATTTCTTGTTTTTAATCTGATCTTTGGTCATTGAAATTCAAAGTTATTTATTCCTTGAATCCAGTGTTAGTTAATTCTGAAACTAATTCGTGGCACGTTCTAGAGTCCATACGCTCCGAATTTTCTAGCAGGGTCTGCAGCAGTACACAACAATGTTCCAGAGCAGGCTTGCGACATATTCACTTGTATTTGCGTGCTGCTGCTATACTTGCTGTATGCGCCGGAAGCTTAGAAAATTGTTGAACATTGCGGGAGGCATGTGTGACGATTTCTTAACGCACATCACATGCTGTTGTTGCGCGCTTGTCCAAGAATGGCGTGAAATTGAAAGCCGAGAGCGGGGAAAAAAAGAAAAGGCAGAAAAGTTCTTTGAATCCTGCCAAACCTGTTAGCAAACCTGTTAGTAAACCTGTTGGTGGAATTGGTAGCAAGGGAAAGTCGACATCTGCGCCAATTTTTTCGACTAAGGCTAAGTCTAAGCACAAGGAAGAAGTAAAGGCAAAGCGTGTAAGCAAGATGGATAGGTATGAGACTGATGAAGACGAGGAGTCTGAGGAGGAAGAGGATTTAGATTCTGAATCAGATGATGATGAACTGTCTGATGAGGATTCTGAAGATGATATAAAATCCAAGTCTGTAAAGAATTTGCCTCCTCAGTCCAAGGGAAAAGCTCCTGTTAAAGGAATTAGTAGTTCAAATGGAAAGGGAATCATGAAAGATAGGGGAAAGGCGAAAGCAAAAGTGGAGGAAAGTAGTAGTGATGCTGAAGGTGACAGTGATGATGATGGAGGTGACTTGTCTGATGATCCTTTGCAGGAGGTCGATCCTTCAAATATTCTTCCCTCAAAAACACGTAGACGAGCTTCACAGCCTACGAGTTATCAGTTTACAAGTTATGAGATGGGTATACCCAACAATACAGTCAGTTCAGTTCTTGGGAAAAATGGTTAGCGCTAAGTAAGTTGAAAACTGAAGGGACAGCCACCGCCTCAATCCAAAAAGACAAAAATCATTTATGGAACCGCCTAAAGGATTCATGCGCAGCCTTAGATATTTACTCGAAGATGCCAGCTGCCCCAGCTCAGCCCATATAGTCTTTCATGCATTTATTTTTAGCAGAAAACACTGTTTTAGTTCAGATCTGTTTAGATCGGGTTGATAGATATTTTGAGATATTTTCCTTGAGATCTTATCCACAGATCTAACTCTGTAAATTTTTTCTATAAAAACCTCCCTATGTACTGTTCAAAGTGAGAGATGTCTTGATCAGTAATTTCTTTTGAGGCTTGTTGTGTACGCTCCAAGAAATTTAATGAACAGAGCTTGCTGGAACTAACGTGTTTGGACTGTCTACATGTGTGTTTGATGGCTGAAGATTGAGATTACAGAATTCTCGTGCTTCTTCATGGACTAATAAGTTTTCCTTATCTCTTTCTACAGTTGCTATGTTTTCTATATCATATCTGTGTCATGATCTAAACTTGCAGGGAAAAAGAATAGTTCAAATGTCACTTAGCTGTGCTCTGCCCTCAATCCCTGCTTTTTCGCAATGTTTTCTTGCTAAATTAGCCTGTAAATATGAATTCCTCTTAGGCTCATATTTGCGCTAGTTTCCTCCATATATGAATATTGTTGTAGGAATTTCTTAATTGCTCCTATAGGATATTCATTCATGTTCCCTCTGTTAGCAGGAATGAAAATTACTTAGCTGTCTTTCATTCCCTGACATCCGTTTCATCCTCATTCAAACCTGATATTAGTCCTTGTGCAGCTATCCTGCTCTGTAGTCTCTTCTTTGCCAAAGAAAACACATTCTTCAGTCCACATCCTTGACTCCATGCCCAATGTTCTAAACCTCTTGCGCTTTGCATGCCAAACACTGCCTAAATTGATCATTCATCCCGCCAAACTTAAACAAAAAACCATGTGCTTCATATCTAGCCTGAAATCATTTCCCAAACAAAGCTAAATCCCGAAGAGAGAGCCCTCTTTGACTGCTGGTAGGCTAGGACCGGCAGTCCAAAGCTTGGTCTGTGGTTACCTCGGTCGTATCCCTGAAGGAGCCAAGGGACAACCTGAGTGTTAACATAATGGCGACTCCACTGGGGACCTGAAAGAGTGTTCATGTTTAGTTCTGATCTTCGATGGTGGACAGAGATTAGGCACTCCAAAGTAAAGGCATCCACCTGGTGACTCCACTTCATTTTCATTCAAGACTCCACTGAGGAACGAACCAATTCTACAACCAAATAGTCCATATTTCAGAGCATTATCAGTAAGACAGGATGACCGGGTTCGTGGAAGATGTTTCATTTGATAAAGCTCTAGATGAATTCAGGGAGAGTTTATCAAAATTTGAGCTTGATGAAGAATTTTTCAAATTGATGTTGTTAAAAACAGCAGGTGGCTCGCATAACCTTTTTCTTGATTTAATTGTTGAAAGATATGAAAAAGAAATTGAATTCTTGCAATCTCAAATCCAGTCATATCATTTTCGTGATCCTGAAGCATTTCTTCAAAATCTTCCTTCCCCAAGTCGTGAGGAAATAGTACTACCTTCTGACTTACAGATTGAGGATAATTATGTTTATGTTTTCAAGGCAAAGACTGAAGATTTAGTTGCAGGGCTTATTACCAAAGAGGCAATTGTTTCATCCGACCAAGAAGGCCCAGAAGAAGCTATCCCACATGATGTTTTTATTGATCCTATATCAGACTACATGGAACTGTTTCTTAACTCAAGTTCTTTAGCATGTTTTCTCCGTGAGGACCAAATACATCAGCAGCGGCCTTTCTATACCACAATTTTGATCATAGGGGCACATGACCGAATAGTGCTTCCAAGTTCATTAACAATCAGTGAGCCAGTTCATCTCTTTTTTCAGTTGCTTAAGTGGCTGCACTAGTTATTTCACTTCACCTGACGGCAAAGTAAGTGCTGGTTAGGGTAGGTAGGTAGGATTAATAAGGCAGCTAGCAAGGGGAATTTTGCAGAGAACAGCATCAATTAAAGACTAAGGCATACTGACCTGCTGTTCTTGACTTTTCGCAAGGAAAAGCCATCCCCAAGTGGAGCCACTGTTAGCTTCCTGCTCATAGCAGGTATTCACCTTTCGTGATCGACATATATACAAGCCAAATATGTCATGCTTTGCTTACAGCAATGTTCCATATTTGAAATTTGCTACTATGGCAAAGAGAGCACAAAATCCTCAGGCGCAAAAGTGTCTGCACAGGTTCACTGTTTGAGGAAAATAACAAATTGGCAGTGGCAGAGACTATGGTCCCTGAAAACATGTTGAGCAATGGGATTAATCCAGAAAGGCAGAGATTGCAGCGCTCTGATTTGCACAGTCAGCCTAGGAATACTGCAGAGGATCATGATAGGATCCTTGCACGCATTGTTGGTTACTGATACTTGAGGATGAAACACCTTTTGAAGCTACCTCCGAGTTTTTAAGAAAATGATGACTCATGATTACAAATTGAAAGCAAGAATTCTGCAGCTGTCATGTTAAAGGGCTGCCAACATTTTTGACAAATTTGTTCAAGTCTGGTCTGGCTGTCTCTAGTCTTGGATCTGAACGTTGGATGCAGCAATATTCCAGTGGGCTTAAGCAGGAAGTCTTTCCAGTGATATTACCATCTTGCTTTTACACAGAAGGATTTCTTTTTGAAGAGGTTGCAGAGGTCATTTACCGAAAGCATCAAGTTATTCTTTTGGCCTTGACATTTTAAAGGAGGATATGTCAAGGGACATAGTGCTATATCCAAGAGGGCGGCAGATTTCATCTTCGGATGTTGGTTTAGTTATTGCAGAAGATCTTTGGGCTGCAGAGGAGGTTTCCAAATTTGGTAGACAAGTTTCTTTCCGTTGCTCGATGCAGAAGCTTTCTTCTTGCAGAGGTTCCAATGGAAAATTTGACCAAATACAAGATAGTGAACTGTTAGAGGAAGTTAAGAAAAGCAGACTTATTTAAATTACAAGATCGTTGGACACCAACGAAACTGATTTCTCCATCTCCAGTGATCATTCTACAGGGAAATCTAGTTCTGGGGGTTCTGGATCACTTATAAGTTCTGGATACAGGAGTGGACATCAGAGTAAAATACAGAACATTATTTCAGCCAGTCATGATCAAATTCAGTCATTGGATAGCTCTCTCATTGACACAGATATTCCTGTTGGAACAAAGAAGCACATATTTTCACTTGAGGAAGCGATAGATATTGCAATGAGCTGGCCGCCACCACAGAAGTGGGAGAAACCTGAACCTCCAGTGTTGGAAAGAAATGCAAATGTCATAATGGAAAATTTGTCTAACAGAACTATGTTAGTAGTCAATTTGAATGCACCACATATTTTGTTATGCATCCAGGGAAAGTGGCCGGTTAATATTTTCTATCTCATAAGCCATCTTAGAATGCCAAGCCTGTCAAGTATGTCGAGCCTCTGAAAATGGAGAGGGTGTCGACAATATTTGCTCACAGGTATCCTTATCCACATGAACATTCACAGCATGCCATCATTGCAGTAGTGGTGGGTTCTCTCTTCTTTATATCTATTGATAATATTCAAACTCTTATTCATAAGTTGGACAACAATATAAAATGGTGGTCGATGTATGCATGCTTCTTTGGTTTTCTCTATTTTTTCTCCTCCCCTTTCTTGGGGAGAACCATTCAGCCAAACTACTCGAACTTCAGTCGATGCTATTGTGGCAATAGAACCCCTACAAGAGAAAAGGGAAGCAAAGGTTCTGGTCTTCTGGAGACTTTTATAAAAATGGAGTTAAAGACTTTCTCCACGTTAACCCAGGTTACAGGAAAATAGTAGTTGCTCATTTATCATTTGGATAATTGAACGAGGGTTCAGACTTAATTTTTTCTTAAAGATTTGAAGCTGAGTTGGAGAACACGAAAACTCATTCTTACTGTTCAACAGGGAAATTGTTTTTAAATGAAGATTTGGCATTCATTCAGCTTAATTGATTGAAAAGTTTGATTCCTAAGGAAAAAATACCAAAATATAAATACGTAAGATTTTGGTTGAGCTCCAGTAAATGACTAGTTCGAGACTTCAGATTGGACCGTGCGAATACATAATGCAGGATGCAGAGAGAGAAGATGATGGCATTGACAGACAACCTGGGAAACCTGGTAGTGAGGCAAAGGTTCAATTGCCAAAATCTACTGCTATGCGGAGTCTAGGTCTATGATACTCTCATGCATTCATTTCAATCAACTATTAAAGGCACCCTTGTTGTTTGTCCCATGGTAGCTGTTATTCAATGGAGGAACGAGACTGCTCGGTTCACTGCTGAAGGAAGCACTAAAGTTTTGGTTTATCATGGCGCCGATAGATGTAAAGATGTGGCCGAGCTTTCTCAATACGATTTTATTTTGACTACTTATTTCCATTGTTGAGATAGAACATAGAAAGCATTTGATGCCTTCTCAAAATGACCGACATTCTCTTAACTCCAATGTTTATGCTGATGTACACCATTGGATAAATCCAAACATCCCTTTTCTGCAGAGGATTGTGCGAGATGCATTGACAGGACTCCAGAAAATGGGTTCATAGTTGCTGTTGGTAGGGAATTGGCCAGGGCCCTAATAATACATTACAAAAAGGAGAAAAACTCCCTTGAAGTACCAGACTCCAAGGTCACTCCTGGATACCTATTCGAGAATTGTAGTGATGAGGCTGTTAGGTGTGTTCTGTTTTTTATATCTAGCAGGGTTTGTCCCTGTGACCACCCATGTTTGACCACAGAGGAAATGGTGGGTCCCGTGGAGTCTGCTTTGAAAGATGAGGCGAATATTGATTGGGCTACTCTGATTTGGTCCCGGGCCGAAAAAGAGCTCTTGCAGGGAAAAGCCTTGGAAAAGTTCTATTATGCATCCCATTAGCAGTTGATTAAGTTCCAGCGGCCAAAGCTATTTGACGACAGTGAGTTGGGGTTGGGATGTCTTTTCTTTTTGTCCATTACTACGACCTGAGACATGCCAAAGCTGCACTTACAGATATCCAAGAACAACATATGGTGCAACAGAGAAAATTGCGGAGTTACTATCAATTCCCCCATGAAGGACTCGCCAGTGGGATGCTGGCATTTTCCAAGGGATTGATTGGAGGCTCGGTTGTCTGGGCTCAATATACAGTACCGTTTTCCCATAGAGGCGAGAGTGTAAACCAAGGTACCCTGGTGGTTTTCAATTTGGATGCCAACATCTCAGTTGAGACACCGAGATCAGTGTTCGAATCCTATGGAGCTGTGAAGGAGTTGAGGGAGACGCCATGGAAAGGGCACCACAAGTTTGTTGAGTTCTTTGATGTGCGGGATGCTGCTCGTGCGCTAAAGGGAATGGATGGTCAAGATATTGGCGGGAGACGAGTTAAAATAGAATTCAGTCGACCTGGTGGCCAAGGTCGCATGAAAAGCCGAAGCCAGGCAGCCGTATTTATGCCCAGTGCTACTGAACTTCCAAATACCGATCACCAAGAGTGGCTTCCTCAAAAGGAAGCGGGGGTCCTGATCAATCCACGCCAGCACTTATGCACAATCAGCTATCGCAGAATAGCAACAACCAAGATCTGGGTTCTTCTGTGGTTGGCCCTTCTAGACAAGATATTCCAGTGCCTAAGCCAATCAGTGATGAGACAGTATCAGCTCCAAATGCATGTCGGCAGGTTGGAAAACCCTTATCCCTGCAGAGCAGTGCCATATGATACTGTAGCTGCCCCCAGAGTATATGGGTCTGCGATACATCCTTTATATCATTCTCATACTGGTGCATCGTCTCTCTGGAATCCCGAAGCAGAACACATAGCTGATAGAGGAGACGTATGTAACAACTAATGGTCAAATCGAAAAGCAACTTGCGCTTCCGCGAAATCATCAGACCCAGGTTCATCATCATCACCACCACCATGTTCAGCATGTCCATTACCACGAACATCATCACCAGACTCATCTCGATCAAACTTTACAGGCAGAATAAAGTTAGAGTCTTTTATTGGAGGAGTATGCATCATTTTTGTAGCTGGCTGAGCATTTAACTTCCTGTGGAACGAGCTAATACAAGAAACAGAGCGCCACCGCCTCAATCCAAAGAGACAAAAATCATTTATGGAACCGCCTAAAGGATTCATGCGCGGCCTTAGCTATTTACTCCAAGATGCCAGCTGCCCCAGCTCAGCCCATATAGTCTTTCATGCATTTACTTTTAGCAGAAAACACTGTTTTAGTTCAGATTTGTTTAGATAGATTTGATAGATATTTTGAGATATTTTCCTTAAGATCTTATCCACAGATCTAAGTCTGTAAATTTTTTCTATAAAAACCTCCCTATGTACTGTTCAAAGGGTGAGAGTTTTTTGATCGACAAGCTGATTTTGAAACACTGCTGTGTACACTCTGAGAGGTTTAATAAACAGAACTTGCTGGAACATGTGTGTTGGGACTGTCTGAATG
>APFE030598459.1:79294-90352 GCA_000404065.3 Pinus taeda
ACTCCATGCCCAATGTTCTAAACCTCTTGCGCTTTGCATGCCAAACACTGCCTGAATTGATCATTCATCCCACCAAACTTAAACAAAAAACCATGTGCTTCATATCTAGCCTGAAATGATTTCCCAAACAAAGCTAAATCCCGAAGAGAGAGCCCTCTCTGACTGCTGGTAGGCTAGGACCGGCAGTCCAAAGCTTGGTCTGTGGTTACCTCGGCTGTATCCCTGAAGGAGCCAAGGGACAACCTGAGTGTTAACAAGCTAGAAGATGAACATTAGTGTTTTGGAGTCTTGGAATAGCAGAAATATTAAACGCTCTAAAGTGACAGGTCAAGTCTTGGACTAATGACTGATAATGTTTCAAATGTCCTCACAAACAATGTATAGTATTTCTCATATGCTTTATTACAATTTCTGAATCTCAAAATACTTGGAAGTGTTTGATATTAAGGCCAATTGTGTTATACAAACCTCGAACCATTGCTTCATATTCAGTAGTGTTGTTTGTGGAATCAAATTCAAGTCTGCATGCTAACATAGTCTTTTCCCCCTTACGGCTAACTCATATGTATCTTACTCCTACTCCATCATTGGATTTAGATCCATCAAAAATAATTTCCAAAATAAAGAGGTAAATACAAGTTTATCTACATAATTTACACATTTAGAAGTCTCTGTTTGGGATAAATTTCAACTTGAGATACAACAAAGTTTTCTAAGAAAGGTAAAGTGTAAGCATTGAAATTTCCTAGAAATGATTCTACTGAGTAGTTTTTGACGATATTGTTACTATATGCAACTAGTTCATTTTCTCCTTCGAGATCTATGACTATGTACTTTTGATGTTTCTCATGATCAACCATCATTTGATTTGTCTTTCCAATATAGGGAAGCCACATGTGGGACTAGTCAGTTGGATAAATAACCATGAAGTTTTTCTGACTAGTCTCAACTAAGGATTAATCCATAAAACTCAGGAATCTCATCTATGAATATGTCAATGATTTGATAAAATTTAGGATTTGATGAAAGTCTGATGGTTACTTGATTAAGTTCCCCAATGACTTCGACTTGAGATTGATCTAACTATACTATACGTACATCAGATTTTTTAGGCTGAACATTCAACTTTGCACAAACTGTTCTAGATAAGATATTAGATGAAGTTCCTGAATCAACTAAATAGTTGTGTAAATTCTTATTAAAGAATTCAAAATTAAGGATAAATGGAGGAATATGAGACTTAGATCTTCCTCCACTTAGATTAATGTTGGTTGGATCAATCTTGTCTAAAGAGGTGCTAGGGGGCCTTCCCATTTCTTGGGTGGCTTGTGAGATCACAACAGTGGGAAGCGATGTAGTAGGTACTGCTTTGAGTTCCTTAAGGAGTATATTCTGTTGATGCTTCAATTTTATAGGCTCATGAAAGGTGATGTTTTCCCTAGTTTTCTTCATATCATCAACAATATTATATTCCATTTCATCAGAAACTATCAGAGTTTTAGATGAAGGTGAAGAATCCAATTGAGAAGGAGCAGTTTGGGTGGATTTTGATGAAGTCTTCTCACCTATTGTTTTGTCCCTAGGAGGGGGCATTGAATCCTTCTGCTCTGTGTTTGTTTGTGATGAATAAAAAAGGTTTTTACTTTGGGTAGCGACAGGCAATGCTTCTAGAGTTTCCTCACTGGGAAGGATAAAATCCCACATTCCTTGTAACTCTGCCACTTTGTAGTCATCCATTTGTCCTCGTTTATTGAAACTTCATTCTCATCTCCATCTGAGTTAGAATTTGATATAGCATTTGAAGGTTTAGGATTAATAGTGGAATTCCTTTTAAATGGTCTAAAGGATTTCTTAGAGGAAGTATTTGCTACCTGCTTTTTGATATCAACCATTTCATTAGACATGGTCTTGAGGACTTTTTACAACCCTTCAAGATTAAAATGATCTTTAGGTGGTTTCTTCTTGGAGTCATTCCTAAAAGTCACTTTCTTATATTTTCGTTCTTCTAATGCGTTTTTCTTTTCTACAGCTAGAATGTGTTTTTCCACAGCTATTGCCTCTTTCATATTTTTTGCCAAAGTCAGTTTGGCAACTTTATCAACAAAAATAGCTATGTTTAAATCTAGAGAAGTAATAGCCACTAATTTTGGACCTCATCGTTGGGCTTAGGCACCATTGGTATCTGATTCAATAATTTATTGAAGCGAGAGTTCAAGTCTTTAATGGTTCTTTCGTTTCGGCTTTTAAATTAAACAGATCATTGATTAGGGTAGTTGTGGATCTATCATCTCCAAATTTAGTTAAAAAGTACTCTTGGAAAGCATCCAAACTATTAATAGAACCTAATGGTAATGAGAAGTACCATGATCCTGCTGCTCCCTTTAAAGTATATGGAAATAATCTTACAACTACATCTTCTTCCACTACTTCATTCAAGTTAATGGACAATATGAATTTTTTTATATGTTCCTCATCAAGTAGGCCATTATCAGGATTGAATTTGGGTAACCATTTCTCTAAAAGAGATGGAAATTGATGTAAAGGTCCAGCCATCCTAACAGTTTTTGGGTTTGTCCATGGCCTTTGAGGATTCTATGCCATTGCTGGTATGTGAGTAGGAGAAGGTGTAGCAGTTGTTGAAGGTGATTGGGTAGAGGAGGATGTAGTTCCTGTACCTGTGTGAATCATGATATGGAGTGGCAAGGCAAATGATTGATCTTGTGACTGTATAGATGGAATGAATGAAGATGAAGATTATGTCACTGAAGGAACCTCGTTGTGAGATTCAGATGGTGTTTTATTAACTTTCTTATGGGTTGACAAAGGGAATTTGAATAGGGGATTCCAAGTTTTTCACTTTGTGCTCTAGTTAGCCATTGAGATGGGCTAGACTGAGAAGTAATACTATCTTGGGATAACTCATATTATTCCTAAGATAACAAAATCCTCTGTAACTTATGAATCAACGATTGGAATTCAGGGGCTTCAGTAGAAGAATAATAATCTGGCCTCTTCAGGATTTCAGCAGTGGGCTCTGTAATTTTCTTTGCAACTTCTTGCTTAGGATTAAGGGACTTGGAATGCGATCGAGAAATTGGAGGTAATGGTGAGTTATTTTTACTCTTAGAATGGCATATTTATTTGGATTTACTTTCCTTTCACAGTCAAGCCCTCCTTCTAGCGCCCAAATGTTGAATCCTCAAAAATCGTTGCTTCAACATGGGGGGAAACCACTCAGTCTGGACGTTCGTTGGCATCTCCTTTTCTGTTTGGTGTAGTGGCTTCAACTTCGGATAATGGGTCCAATTTCCCAATCTAATTTATAATATTTTTGATGGGGTGATATGTCATATTCTGTAGTAATATTTAAGCTAAAATTAATCTAATAGAAACTAATAAGAACTTGTATTTACCCTAATTTAAAGACTATCTAATTATAACTATACCTAGGAATAAATTGAAGTATGCGATCTACAATAATTTCCAAAAGTAATTTCTAATAAAGATCATTCAATTGCAATGAGAAATGAAATTCTTTAACAATAATCATTTCATATAAAAGGCTAGCCGAAATGATTGTGAAAGATATATTGCATAAGAAATTATATATGTATTCGACATAAAATATAGGCCATCATCATACAGAAGTGCAATAATGCTAACCAAGATTCAAACTTTCATACATAAATAACTTGAAGATAAACTATTGCTTAAGACATAAGTAAAAAAGAATTACGAGATAAAAGTAGCATTATAATACATCCTACTCATGTGCTTCAGCAATATTGATCTACTTTTAATCCATCCAACACCATCTAAGAGTACAAAAGTCAAATTTCAGTAGAAGCTGCCAGATAAGATAAAATTAAATCATGTTCCATTAATTTCACTAGAATTTCCTCAAAGGGATAGAAGTTCATGTTTTGAATATTGTTTCTGATAAAATTTCTAGACCCCTTTGTAAATGCATGAGAGGGGTTTAAATACTAAACTATAAAAGTAAAAACGGATTATTACAAAAATAGTTGAGGAGTTTTAAATTACCTTCGTCAAATTATGAAAAATAAAACAAAAATAGAAATAAGCATGGTGACTAAATATTATGGATTTGACCTTTTAGATCGAAAATGTATGTCATGGGATTGAGTTATGTTGGTTGGCTGATTTCAGCTTTCAACTGCCCAGTGAACATTGCCTCGGTAAGTGTTAGCACCATTTTCTCCGTAGAAGTGGTTAGGCATCGTAGGGTCATCCACTAGCTATGAGGTTTCAAAAAATGTATCCAATATGCTTTCCAATTTAACCTGGTCGTTTGCCTAATTGCTTCTTCTTTTTCATTTGTTGCCTTCTCCACTGTAGTTCAATCTGTTTTACATTAGGAAGAAAACCTGGAATGGAATCTACCATAGGGTTGGCGCTATGTAAATTTTTGTTAATATTCTTCATAACATTGTTTGTTGTTGCTTCTGTGTCTGATGTTTCCTTTAAGCTGAGAATCCCAGTTTGAAAATAAGATTTCTTTATGTGACTCTTCTAGTTTAGGTAGGCCAACCTTTATCCCATCTTCTGAATTATGTCAAGTGATGAAATCAAAGACTTTTTCAATATTTCATCATGTTCAAGTCTCATTTCTATGTCTTGACTCATAAATTTGTCACTTTCTTTGCAATAAGAATTCCACTGTGAAATCTTCTGTTATAATAGTTCATTTTGGTGCATCAATTGGGAGTTAAGGGTAAGCACTTCAGTAATAAACTGATCAATTTTTAGATCATATTTATGTAGATCAATTTTTCCTTGTATTTTCACTTACTTAGTTGCTAAGTTGGCTTGATGTTTTATTTCCATCTACTCCAACTCTTGTTGGAGCTTAGCTAACTGTGTCTCTACTTGCTCATCAGATTTTTCTTGTTGTAATTTTGTTCAAGCGACAAAATTTTATCTTCTTTTTCCTAAAGCAAGATTTGCACCTTTGTTGCTTTGTTGATGGTTGTTGTAGCATAGGAACTTGCAAACTGTGACAGTCTAGTAAGGTTGGTTGATGGGTTGATGTGTGAGTCTTTCCAGACAACATCCATTGTTTCATTATTAGGGGTAGTAACAACAATAGAATCCAAATTTCTTTTCTTCCTTTGTCTTTTAAAATCTGATTTGTGTTGTGGGCTATAAAACACATCTAAAGGGGGAATCTTCTCAATTCTCAAAACAATTTCAGAGGTGGGAGTAACAAGGATGTGCTCTACCTTTTGAGTATTTATAGTCTCCTTTACTGTAATTTCTTGAGTTTCTTTCTGTTGTGGAGTTTGAAAATCTAGTGTTTTTTCCTCTGTATGGAGCCTTTTATTAAAGTTGTCCCATGCTTCCTCTAAATCAATCACCAGGGGTTTCCTTGGCTGGTTGGAGGTGCAATGGATTTCAACTTGTTTTCTAGCTGAAGTTTTCTCAGTTATCTTTTATGTAGATTGGGCTGCATCTTTTTCTGACTCCCTGCTTTTGCTTTTCTCATTTTGTCATGACTTCTCTAACTCCATGGTAGACTTCTCTTGTTATTCTACTCTAGAATCAGTTTTACAATTTTCTTTGGAATCTCCATTTAGACTTACATTGGGAATAGGCTCACTTATTGGCTCAATCAATAATTGGTCCAATGGGACCTTCATTAGCCTCCTTTCTCTGTACTCGTAAAAGGTTTCAAGATCTTCACGGTTAAAAAGTAATTGTTCCATATGCTTCACCTCTGTGAAGGTGTTATTCTGTAACAAGATGTCATCAAGTGCATCTTCCTCATTATTGAATACTTTAATTTTTACCATGGTGGTAAAGTATTTGAGAGTGCCGAATGGGTCATGTTTCCTTTGTGGGAATTTAGGTAACTGCAGAGATAACATAATCTCTCCTTCTTTGAATGCATGCCCCAGTTCATGTAATGCAAATTCTCCACGTTGCAAAGGGAATGTAAGCCAAATTGAATTTTTTGCTTCCCTTAATGTCTTGCTCATCCCTCCCTCTCTAGTTGTTTGATAGGCTATCTTTCTATCCATCAATTTGTCTGGAACATAGTATGGGAGGACATGAGGGTAGGTAATGTTGCCAAATACCCTGATATGTGTGAATGTTTCCTCTCCAAACCATTTGGCCACTAGGAGGATATCTAGCTCGGCTTCTCTAGAAAACCTGGGGGCATCTCGATTACCAAGCGGTTTGTGGATAAGGAGCATGACTCCATGAAAAATTTTGTAAAAATATGGTTGAAACTAAGATTCCTACATGTCTTTATGGTATATGTGAATAGGAAGTGGATTTTGGACGGTCCACTTCCATCCCATGATAAGAAATTTCAAACCAAAACAAATTGCATCCATTACATAGGAACTCTTAAAAAATGGAGGGTAAAACCTTGAAGCAACACTTCTTTTCCTTCTATACTCCATTATTGTTCTTGCTAAATTATCAAACAAAATTCTTGCCCAATTCATTATAGTTTCCTTTATGGCTACATCTATTTATGGTAGCCATTCTAGGGATAATTTAGTGTTATCGGGTTTGCCAAATAGTCTACATATCATGGCCACTACAAAACTATGAGCGGGACAAATAAACACAATAGAGTACATACGGTTCTTGTCTTTTTTGATTTTTCACTCATTATTTGACCTGGTCTGGGTGTAGTCTACTAGGTCCACATTCTCCTTGGCAAACTTCTTAATGAACTGCTTGTTGTAGATGACATGTGGCTATGATAGGTGGTACATAAGCCACAAGTTATCTGGGGTAAAAGATCTCATAACCTCTTGTCTTCTTACCTTGAATTCTCTATCTGAGATGTCGGCTTCATCAATGACACATTTAACGATGTCTGTGTAAGGGATTATCTTCGGACGCATAGCTTTGCAATGCAAAAAACAACATGATGTCTCAAACATAGAGGCATCTGAGGAATCACATCCGTCAACTATGACCGTCATTTCTAGAATCCTTGGTTTCTCTTCTTCTAGTATATTATACACGGCTTCCCACGTAGAGATTCCTCCCTCTCTGCTGCATCTACTATCCATAAATAGAGGATTCATTTCTAATTTCTCATTGAAAACTACCTTGCCTTTCTTCACCATTGCTCCCAATGATTTTCTCTGTGGATTTTCCATGAAAGTGAAGAAAAACAACTATTAGATACACAATGATGACAATGAATGTGAAATGGAATAATGTGGATAACTTGTAAAGGTGACAAGAAAGGATCTTTATTCGAACAGACATAAGAAGATATCATATCATGTTAAATGGCTTTTCACACATAAATGTAGTTAACTCTTACTAAATGCCCACTAATTCTTTGTTATCTCTTAGCTTTAATTCTCATAAATGTCTGCATCATAATTCAGGAAGAAAGCTTCTAGGGTGGCGAGCCCTTGAATTGAGATAATGGCGATTTTTCAATTTGGTAAGCAATATCGCAGATAGCAATATCACATTATGCGTTTTATATTTTCTTACCCTCCCTTGCATTTCTGTGAGATACAAGATGTGAGTTGCACATTTATTGCCTCAAAACATAGCTACTTGTCAGGTTTTTCTATGTAAAGACCTTTTTTAATAAGTGGCGGACCTAAACATTTGTTCGTAATATATTCAAGAAGTGGGTACAGGTCTTGATCGCATTTTGCAATATCAACTGATGGTAAGTTTGCAGTTTTCTTTTAAATGCTCGAAATGCGATGTGGTAAAGATTACGATGCCATCATTGTTTAAATTCCACTTGTTTGGAGATAACCTTTTAAGGCGGGCCCTTCATAAATAGCGATATGCGATGCAAGACTTGGTTTTGATGGGAAACGCTTTAGGACCTAGTTCATATCTAAAATATGATAGTTTCGAGGTATAAAGCGTGGAGTCCTTTTTTAATCATTTTTCACTAGATTTGGTGGGTTAACAAGGATTTTGATGATGCTTAATCATGCGATACGTGGGAAGGAAAGAATTTAGTAGTTCGTTTGAAAAGGGGGTTTGATTGATATCTTGTTTTATTCCAAAATTAAATAAGAAATATGCCTAAATACTAAGTTTATTTTTGGAAGGATTTTATTTAAAGGGTCCCCATTTATTAATGTAATATTAACTACTACTATTAATAAATGGGGGTTTGTTGAATAGAACAACAAGGCCACAATCACAAACATTTTGGGGGACTATATTTTACTAATATGCAACAACTAATAAAAAATTCTAAGTTAAAAGAAATATCAATACATATGAGGGACCTAAGCTACTTTGGTTGGGCTCAAGTCTAAGAGCTTCAGCCCTATGGACTAACTGAGTGATGGACCAACAAGAAGCTTTTCATTATCATTGTAGAATTGTCATATACACCACATGATAATGAAAAATAGCAATCGCAAGTGCTTGAGCTCAATATACTCTTAGCTACAACCAAAATTGTAATCCTAATGAGTTCCTTGGCATGATTATTTATACAAAAGGGTAGCTATCAAAAACTTCCTAGAAAATGGAGATGTTTGTCTCCCAAACTCGAGAAAGGTGGACTTGGATCTTCCTTGAACCGCACTACCTTGGATGTCAATGACCTCATCCTGCCTGGCCACCAATTACCTTGATTTGATGAGAAATAAAGTGGTGATTTATTATTGATTGGAGTAGTAAAGGAGGTGAACAATCTCCTAGAATCTCTCCCTGTTGTCTGATCTGATCTCTTGCATTCAAATTATCTCAAAATTGCCCAAATTTCTGCATTTAAAACATATTAGGCCACATGACATAACAACAAATCTTTTACCGCTCACACTAAGAATAATATAATAAAATTTGTAAATAAATGTGAGAAAGAGATAATTTTAAAGCTGGAGGATGGCATTGTCAACCTTATGACATACCTATTGATGAGCTTCATCATCACCCCCTATTGAAGTTGTTGTTCATCCTTTGAGCAACTCAGTCATTTATCTGGATGTCTTTCATCACCTTGGTGGCCTCTCTAACATCCAAAGGTTCTACAGATGGTGTGCCTTCTTGAGGATAGAAGTATGCATCCTTCTCTATGTCTATCCACTTCTTCTTTTCCTCTTCTGAATTCCTTCCTTCTCGTAGACCTAACAACAAAGGTGGACTGAGCTTAAGTCCAATCTAGTTTATTTTTAATCTCTACATGATTCTTTTGTACAAGAGTGTCCTTTCAAATGCATTCCCCAAACTTTCAGGAGAGTGATACTCCTTGATTTGGAGACTATGGGGTAAGGCATTCCATCTACTCTAGCATG
The DNA here is from genome assembly GCA_000404065.3 of Pinus taeda. Classification (NCBI taxonomy): domain Eukaryota; kingdom Viridiplantae; phylum Streptophyta; class Pinopsida; order Pinales; family Pinaceae; genus Pinus; species Pinus taeda. The sequence continues at coordinate 88,567 of APFE030598459.1, forward strand.
CTTGCTATATTTTTGTTCCTAATAACCCGTGTCTGTCTTCAGAATGTGAGACGACTTTTTCTTGGGTGGTAGGGTATTTAGTTGCTAGATCAACATAATTTGAGATGATATTGTGAGTACTAACTACAACCATTGGGGTTATCTGCTCTACCCTGATATAGAGTGGTTATTTTTCTTCCTTTTCCATTACTTTATTTACCTCCTTAGCTCTGGTCTCCTCATGAGTCATCCAAGATGCTAGGGCCACCAGTTACATTTCCCCCAACTTTGCATTGGGATCCCAAACATTAATACCAGTCAAGATGAGGTTATGCATGTAGAAATTAGCAAATTTGGCTATGTCTTCTATGCTACTTTGGTCACACAACTCAATGAATTGTTTGTAGTCCTAAAATGGCATGGATCCACGTTGTGTTGTCTTGATTTGGAACTGAATCCACTATTCTTTGAGAAAGAGTGCATATGGCTTTCTGCAGTATAGTGTCTCCATCGAGATGCTTGCCATTATGTCAACTTGGCTTTCCTTCTCTTTCAATATTTTCCTCAACCGTTTATTTTCTTTCTGCAACTGTTCCCTCATTGTGGTCTCTCTTTCTCTTAGCTCACTCATCGTTTTTCCCATTTCAAGGAACTTTTCTTCCATAAGGCCCACATCTTCCACCTTTTTGGACTTAGATATATGCATCCATCTGTGGGTTCTTCCTCTTACTGCTTCAACTTCAAAGAAAAGTGGTAGTGCAAACTTTTGGGAAATAACTCTCCCTCCAATGAATTTATAATGGGAGCTCAAATTAGGTTGTGGAATAGGCCCTTGTAGCTCTAGAAAACCCTTCTGAAATGTTTTTGGGAAATCTCGCCCCTTCTGTAGCTATTGTGTTAACTTGTACTCTTCCTGTAGCACCTTTTTTCCTTCCAATAGCACTTTTTGTTCTTCCTATAGCACACTCTTGTTTTCCGGTAGCCTTCCCTTTCCGTTTTGTTGGAGGGTGGTAAGTGTTTTGGGTTATTTAGAGGAGGTTGATATAGTGGTGGGCCTCCTTATATATGTTATAGGATACTTTCAGATGTTCTCTGGAGAGGTGACCTCCTAAAATTTCCTTTGATTTGTCCCTACCTCCTATTTTTTACCTGGGGACTCTTTAATTGTGATAGGCGACTTTGTGGGAGTTTGAGGCCTTCCTTGCTTAATATTGGCACTTTTTTTGGTTTTAAAGTATAGAAGAGTTTTCCTTTTCCTTTTCTTTTTGGGTTTGACTTGTGTGCTTAAGGTAGCTATGGTGGTAACTAGCTCCTTTTCACTAGGTCCTGGAGACAAACTTGTTTGATCCAGGGATACCGCCTCTTCCCTAGATTCAATAGCTTTTAGGGCTTGGTTTTTCCTATTTCTCCTCTTCTTCTTCTTCATCTTTCTCTTTCTCTAGCTCTGCCTCATGGTCTTCCATTATTTTCTTTACCTCTGTCTCTCTTTTCTCTTCTCCCTTTGCCCTCTTTTCCTATGTCTCTCTTTCCTCTTTTTCCTCTGCCCTATCTGCTTATGTCTCCCTTTCCTCTTCTTCCTCTACCTCTTCTTCTTATTCTTTCACCTCTCTCCCTCCAACACTAGAAGTTGGGGTGTCAATTGGTGTGAGGTTTTGAGTGTCAATGAAGGTCTCTCTACCGATTTCGATGAATTTGGACAAAATGACAGAGATCCTTATTTTCTTCAAAGCATACACCACTATTAATTTGATTAGGCCATGGTGGCTTAGGTGTTGGTTCTTCCCCTCTCTCACCTTTTGGCTCATGT
>APFE030598460.1:0-13685 GCA_000404065.3 Pinus taeda
TGGGGTCCACTCCTCAGCCAACTGCGATGGTGAGGATAGCCCTGAATGGAGTCTTAGATGAATGGCAAGTTCTCACCCAAAGCATATGGCAGGGAAAAACTACCTTCATGGGAGGAGATGTGGGCAGCTTTTCAACAAGAGGAGTTAAGGAGGGACCTAGTGAAGGTCAACCTTAGTGGCAGCAGTGGGAGTGGCACAAAGACAGAGGAAGAGGAGGAGAACGCAGCTCTAGCATCTAAGGGATAGTAGAAGCCGAAGCAAAAGGACATTTTGAAGGTCAAATGTTTCAGTTGTGGCGAGATGGGCCACTATGCATCCCAGTGTCCTTTGAAGAAAAAGGATAAGGATGAAAAACATGATCTTAAGGCTGCTTCAGCAAAGATTGACGAGGATGAGTTTTCCATGAGTGCCCACGCATCTCCAGGAGGGAGATGGGACGATATTGAGCTGTAGTTGAGAGGACTACATGTGGACAGGATCGGAAGTGCTCTAGCCTTGAAAATTGGTTGAGAGCCTAAGGCACATGAGTTCTAAAGAAGCCAGAAATTGTTTCGTGAAATTCCACCTATATTGTATTTTATTAAAATAATTAATATTTTTAATGGGGTTCCCAAGTCTAAACTTACGGAAATTAAAATATTTATGGGTATTAATCAAAATATGGGTGAGAATGATCAAGAAGGCAGATCAAGTCATGTTTTAATCTTAGCCATTAATTAGAGACTTAATCTCAGTCGTTGAAAACTCAACAGGAAAAGTATAAAATGGAGATTGGAAATATACAGAGAGATTGAGGAAATTGATTATATGAGGTGAGAAGTTCTCACAAGGAAAATCGATTGGGGAGATCTTGCAGCTGAGGGGCAAAGAGAATCCGGGAGGACTTCCCGGGAAATACATAACAGAGAGGCAGAGAGAGCTTACATAGAAGCAATGCAGTGGCCGGGGTAGTTGACATTGGGCTAGTCTGGCCCCACGTAGAGCTAGAAGGGCCAGTTCAAAGCAGAAAAGATGTCTCTAAGGCAGAATCCAGAAATGCCGGAACTTTCGGGAATTGATGAGAGAGCTAACGCATAGGGCAGAGGAGGTGATGCAGGGTTGAGGTAGAGCCAGCGTAGAAATAGTCTGGGTTAGCAAATCTTGTGTCAGATCAACCAAAATTCTGCCATGTGAAGTGAGGTAAAACTCACTCAGATTTTCCGTCGGTATTTTCTCTGTAAAGGATTTCTAGATGAGCATCCTAGATTTGTATTCAAATATTTCTCCTGCATAATAATAAAACCCTCAAAGTTGTTGCACCTATTTTCCCGCATTGGATTTTTCCGGGTACTATTATGTCCAAAAATAAGTGTGCCCTATGTATCTTGTTCTTTCCTTTGTTTTATGTTTCATGAGGTCAAATATATAATTAGTGTAGGTTGCAGAAGTAATTTGCTTCAGTATTCAAAAGAATAACTTGATGAATGTAATTTAAAAATCAAGTCGCTGAAGTAGATTCAGATTTGTTGCAGTAGGGGTTCCTTCAAAGTGTAGGAATTTTCGCAGAGTACATAGATCAAATTTACTTACCCAATACACAGTGAAAACAACCCTGTCAAAAAACTGCAGTCAACTGTAGCCCTAACCACAAATTCAACGTTGGTCAAATCGGCAACAAAACTTCCTTCGAGCAGCTCGGTCAATAGTAGTCCAATTCGGCCTTCAAGAAGGGTCAAAGTCAACCCAAAACAGTCCATCCAGCCTCAGTCAAACTTCAATCAACGTTGCAATCAAAAAGTCTTGTTGTCAACGCAGGTCAAACAACCCCAAATTCCTTAGTTTCTATGCTAGAGAATACGTCCTCAAGAAATCAGAATTATGCCCATAAAAACGCGGTCAAAGCTGGTTTGTTTCTGTGAAATTTTTGTCCTATGCCACACGTGGGAGAGAGAGAGAGACTGCCCAAGCTGTACGAACCAATCAAGAGAAGAATGATGTGATGAGTGATGTCCAAATGACGAGAGACGTCACTCCTATTTATACAATTCGTTGAGGGTGAAGAGACACATCCATTGGGCTTCTTGAGCCTACATTTGACTAAGGCCAACCTTCACAATTTGTGCATGAGAGAATAAATTCAAAATTCCACTTTGAATCCAATGCAATAATCATCTCCATTGTATGAGTTGTCTTAAGGTGGAATTTGGCCCTAGTTGCCAATTTTAACACTCCCTCTTAACTAGGGAGAATTCCACCTGCCAATCCATCTGCCATCATCATGCCATCCTATCATCATGTACCATCTTTGTCATCACTAATCTGCTTTGTTGAGCCAGGAAGTAACAAAGAAGAAGAAGTGATCGAGAGTGAGACACAAGACCTTACCACTCTCCACTAACAAAAGTCAGTCCTTGATCCCAGATCAAGTTGTTGAACACCATGCATCCTAGTCATAGGGAGTACGACAGTACAAAATGCATCCATTGGTAGTGCTATGGTCCTAACCACTTTTCCCAACTCATCGGCCAGATGAGAGGTACTTCCCATGAGTCTCGAACTCCATGGGTAGGATGTGTGTTGGGGCATCGGCAGGAGAAGGTGAACCACTCTTCCTGCTCATATGCCATAGGAGGAGGTGAACCACTCATCTATGCATATGAAAATCATAGGGGAAGGTGAACCACTCACCCTACATACATGTTTCTGCAATCGTAGGGGAAGGTGAACCACTCACCCTACATACATGTGTCCGCAATCATAGGGGAAGGTGAACCACACCCCATGACATGGGGTATCATAGAGGAAGGTGAGCCACTCACCCTATATCTAACACACCATTAGGGGAAGGTGAACCACTCACCCAATGGTCACTCATAGCTCCAAGAAGTACCCCAAGCCCCCAGGAGCTTCCAACTCATACGGGACCCTCATAGGAGGGTCTTTCCACAAGTCCAAGTCTTTCTCGAAAGGTTAATAATTTGACCTTCCCCAAAGGCTTTGTGAGAATTTTTGCGGCCTGTTCATCAATCCTGATGTGTTGGAGCCTTATTGCTCCACGTTGTACCATATACCGAATAAAGTGGTACTTGATATCAATGTGCTTGGAGCGATCGTGGAACAAGGGATTCTCTAATAGTTGAATCACACTCTAGTTGTCGTAAAACATCACGTTGGTATCTAAAATGTGCTCAAATAGCTCATTGAAGAGCTTCCTCAACCAAACAGCTTCACAACAGGCCATACTCGCAACAATGTATTCAGCCTTGGCAGTGCTTAAAGCAACCGATTTTTGTTCCTGCTCATCTAAGATATTGAAGCAGATCCCAAAGAGAAGCAGCACCTAGACGTGCTCTTACAATCCACCACACTACTAGCCTAGTCGGCATCAGTATATCCATGTAGCCTCAAGTTCCCAACAGTGTATCTCAGTCCATAGCAGATTGTGGCCCGGAGATATCTCAAGAGATTCTTAGCAGCAATCCCATGAATGTGATAAGGCTCGAACATAAATTGACTCAACGTGTTCACAGCGAAGCATATGTCAAGACGAGAGTTTACCAAGAACATCAGGGCCCCCACAACTTGACAATACTAGGAAGGGTTCGCTAATCTGGGCCAAGTAGCACTTCCACATAACTTCTTGAAGTTGAGCTCCATCGGAGTAGATAATGACTTGCAGTCCACCATCCCACATCTCTCAAGTAGCTTCACAATGTATTTTCCTTGAGAATGGAAAATCTCACCTGGCTTTTGCCAAACCTCCAGCCCTAGGAAGTAGTGCATCAGTTGTAGGTCCTTCATCTCAAATTTGGAAGCCAACTCCCCCTTGCATTAATGAATGAGAGGGTCATCACCTCTTAGAAAGAGATCATCCACATAAAGGACTAGAATGAGAGGCTTGTCTTTTTCAGCCTTGAAGTATAGGTTCGAGCCAGCATCGCTCCTTGTAAATCCCAGCTTCATAATATAGCTATCAATCCTCTCATACCAAGAGCTAGGGGCTTGCTTCAATCCATAGAGGGATTTCTTCAACCTGCCTACATGTGTCTTACGATCATGAACTTCGAACCCCTCGGGTTGTTCTACATAGACTTCCTCCTTAAGGGAGTCGTGCAAGAAGGCAATTTTGACATCCATTTGATGTAGGCTCCATCCTTGCAAGGCAACAACGACAATGATCGAACGGATGGTGGTATATCGTGCAAATGGTGCAAATATCTCATCATAGTCTACTCCTTCCTTCTGAGAGAAGCCTCAAGCAACAAGTCTGGCATTGAACTTTTCAGCACTCCCATCAGCTCCATGTTTGATCTTGAAGAGCCATTTTGAAGTGACCACTGACTTGTCCTCAAGTCTAGGAACCACGTCCCAGATATCATTTTTCATGATTGATTTGCATTCCTCATTCGTTGCATCCTTCTAGAGTTGGTGCTTTACGGCTTCTTTGAACGTACATGGCTCAGATTGAACAATAGTACTTATAGCAACTATGTACCCTTGATACATGTTTGGCTTCGTACTTTCACAAAATGTTCCTCTTGGAGCGATATGTCTTTCAACATTTTCAAGAGTATCTTTGAGCCACGAGGTCTTTTCCTTGAGGTAGAGAGATCACCAGGAGGTGGATCAATGGGATCCATTGGACCTTCAACATCGAGCATGGGCTCATCTGTCAGAGGTCCAACCTATTGCAATTGAAGCATCTTCCTTTTCTTCCTTCTTTGAATCCCAGCTTGAACCTTTGACCTTGTCTTCTTGGACCAACATTGTTCTTCCTCTTAGCATGAGCAGGGAAGGTGGTAGGTTGTTTCCATTTGAGGGCTTTTCTCTTTCCATCATCCTTATTTATTCTTGAGTGCATCTAGCCAATAATTCATCAAACCCCAGAATCCTATAATTGTTGAGGATGGTAGTGTTAAACACATCCCATTCTCTTGTAAGGCCTCCAAGTGCAATAAGAGTGAGCTCCCTGTCACCAATGACTTCTCCAAGAGGTAGGAGATCATTCTTGATTTCAGTAATCCTCGTGAAATAGAATTGAATGGATTCTCCTCTATCCATCTTTAGGTCTTTCAACTTGTTCTTAAGAAAGAGAACTTGATTTGCATTATTTACTTTGAACATCCCAACCAACTTGTCATACATCTCCTTAGATGTTCCCAAATCAGAAATATAGGCAACCAAATGCTTTTGAACGGAGTCTATGATAATTCTTTTAGCTTTGGCCTCATCTTTCTTTTACTTTGTCTTCACCTGAGCTCTGATTCCATGTTAATTTTAGATTATAATGGTATGTTCTATGCTTTAGCACAATTTACTTCAATGTTCCTTATCAGCCCAATGACAATTTCTATTTATTTCCAATCGCAATCACATTAACTTAATCACATTGACAATAAATGCAGATAGAACACAAAAACAAGTGCAGAAGTAAAGCCAAGACAAGAGGACATTAGATTTGGTGGATGCCAGGGAAAAACCCCAATGTGGCGAAAAACCTTTGATCAAATCTTCTCATTATTATTCAATAGTTCAGCAAAGAGAGAGAGTACATAGATCAAATTTACATGCCCAATACACAGTGAAAATAGCGTTGTCAAAAACCAGCAGTCAACTGCAGCCCTAACCAGAAAGTCAACATTGGTCAAATCAGCAACAAAACTTCCTCCAAGCAACTCGGTCAACAGCAGTCCAATTTGACCTTCAAGAAGGGTCAAAGTCAACCCAAAATAGTCCACCCAACCTCAGTCAAACTCGGTCAAACTTTAGTCAATGTTGCGGTCAAATAGTGTTGCGGTCAACGCAGGTCAAAGTTTCAAACTGCCTCAATTGCCTCAGTTTCTATGCCAGAGAATGTGGCCTCAAGAAATCGGAATTCTACCAAGAAAAACGCCATCAAAGATGGTCAAAAGAACCCTGGTCAACAATGGTATGTTTCTCTGGAATTTCGGCATGCACTTCATTCTGAAATTTTCATCCTTCTATGCCACGTGGGAGAGAGAGACTGCGCAAGCAATATGAACCAGTGTTTTAAAAACGGTTGGCTCGAAACCGACTCGGCCGAGTTGGTCCGAGCCAGCCTTGGATTTTGTGACCCAGCCATTGAAACAGTTCGACTGGCCAGATTAATACCAAGCTGGCCAAGTTGTTACATGGTCCGAGCCAGCCTTGGATTTTGTGACCCAGCCATTGAATTGGTTCGACTGGCCAGATCAATACCGAGCTAGCCGAGTTGTTACATGGTCCAAGCCAGCCTTCGATTTTGTGAGTTGTTACCTCAGGCTGAAAAGGTAAGATTCTAGGTCCACATCAAACCACACTCAGCCTCGTAGCTAGCCCTACAAGGACAAGAGAGGGCTCTCTCTAGGTCAATCTCAACGAAAGATAATCGACGGGGGCTTGAGATGACTGAAACAAAAGCTAATTTTAGGCTAGGTATGAAGTGCAAGGATTTAATTTGAGTTTTGGGGGTTTTGTGTTTGAAAAAGGGAAAGGCAAATTTGGGTCTGGGGATGAGGCCAAATTTTTGCAGAGTTCCGGTTGGGGCAAGGTAGGCAGTAGTTTTGATGCTTTAAATTAAATGAATGGATAGAAAAGACTGCTGAGGAGATGAAGAGGGCAAGAGGCTGCAAGAATCCTCTCCAAACAAATGAAAACATGTAAAACTAAACAAAAGTTTAAGGTAGAGCACAGCAAGCCAATGAATTTGTCACTCACTTTGATTAATTTCAGAAGCAACGAGAAGGGAAATGGCATACATGAAACATCAATGAACTTACAATTGCATGAAGAAAAACACCATCAAAACACAGAGCCACAAGGATCCCAACAAGTGCTGCAAAACCCTGGTCTTTCCTTTGCCAAAAATGTTGAAAATGAATGTACAATGAAGTGCCAACAATCCATCTGGAGGGGGCGCGAGGGACAAACGACCCGGGAGCCACACACAACGACCAAGAACTTGGAGAGCAGAAGGGGAATTGTTCAACATATGCCTCCCGGGACGAGCATGCCAACATACCGCTCATGTGCTAACCGAGTGGGGATGAGAGAAGATGAAAAATCGGCCACCCTAAAAACGACCCAAGGCCGTCGTTCAGGCGAACACGAAAACACAACTCGATTGCCAACCCACCTTTCACACGGAAAGAAAACATGTCGCTGGTATCATCTGGAGGGGCACAAGGGGACCAATACGAGCAAGGGAGCCACACCACAACAACAACCCTGAAAATGACTCAAAAAATACATGATATAGACCATCCTAACCTATTCCCATGCCTCTAGGGGCCGAGCTCATCATTCTAGGCGTTGTTTCAACCAATTCTAAACAAGGCATTGAAATCTAGGCAATCAAACAACTTGCCTCTATATGCTAGGAAATTGATTCATCATGGTCATCAAATTACATCAAGGTATATCAATAGTTACATGAAAAAGTGAATTATTCACAGCTGGGCGAAATTCTGAGCTATAGAGTGAAAAATAGGCCAAATTCCTCTATGCGTCGCGCCCAAATTCTCTATGCGTCGTGCCACTTTGGAGCTGATTTTGAGGTGCTTCCCAAAGTCCAAATTGAGCTCATGATAGCTCGTTGGAAAGCCTTGCCTGTCTACTTTCCAACCCAAGTGGAATTTCTGGATTTGGATGTCATTTGCCCCTCCAAAACTTCAATCTCCCAAGACTGCTTCCTGTGGGTGCAAAAGGTGGCAGAGAGGCCATTTTTAGGGTGTTTTTGACTCTTTAGGCAACCCAGAACTTGATGAAATCTTTAGGTAATCCATGAGCATGCATAACTTTTGATAACAAATCCAAAAATGTAAATTTTTCCTCCTGCAAAGCTGCCAATTATTAGCGCGCACCAAGTGGCGCTACGCGTTAGGCAGAAAACTCTCTTTTGTGACCAAAAAATCAAAAATGACAAAATTTTCTCCAAATTCCTTGCAATTTGGACTGAAGGTGCCTCATCAAGTATCATGCTCAGCCAAGGAGGCTTTGGCCAAGATTCGGAGTCTATCCTCCCTTTTCGATATTTTAGTGCCCTCCTAGTGCATGCAGTTCTGTGGTAGAATCACTGTCTCGGTTGTATGATGTGTCAGTGTCCATCTCCATGGTGTTACCAGTCTATGCCAATGATATGTTTAGCTCGTTGAAAATGAGAAACTGCGACATTTATCTCCAATTGCCAAGTGTATGTTGAGTTGTATGAAATGAGAATTTGGTGCCTTTTGTTTCAATTATCAAAATATGCCAAGTAGGAAGGGGCTGTGGTACATAGGGAGAGTGAGTATAGTGGACAGTGGGGTCTTGTCAAGTGATAATTTTCCCTTTTAAAACTTCTAATTTGACAATGTAGAGACAATGGGACAGTCACTTGATTGTTTGGGGTTACTTGGGATCTTGGGAAATGAAATAGGAAATAGGAATGATAAGGAATAAAGTTACTTAGGAATAGGAAAATGGAACTTAGGAATAAGTGTATAAGGGGATATAAGGAAATAAACTGTAGTAATGGAATCATGGGAGATGGGAGAACAAGGTGGGAAGTGGCACCAAAAATGTTCTAAAACTTCAGCACAAAACTTCAAATAGCAATCTTTAATAAGAGATTATGGCTTAAAGTTTGATATTCAAATTCTCATAATTAGTCATATAACCACACCAAACACTGATCAAAGGCAATTGCAAGACGACTTGACCTTACTTAGAGCAGAGGAGGCCGTTCCATTTGAAGTTTGAGTTAGGTAGCAAAAATTTTAACATTCCAGCCTTGTGTGTCGCGCACCAACCCAACGTGCTGCGCACGCCATGTGTGTCGCGCCAGTGTATTTTTACACTGCGGAAAAATGCCCAATACGCCGCGCACAAACCCAATGCGCCGCGCCACCACCCAGTGCGTAGCACTTTTTGCAGGAGACTTTTGGAGGTCTTCCTAGTGTCCAAATTGGGCGCGGGATAGCTCGTTGGAAAGGTCTTTAAGTCTACTTTCCAACCCAACTAGAATTTTTCAATTTGGAGTTCATTTGCCATGTCAAATATCAAATCTCCCAAGACTGGTCAAAATGTGCCAAATGAGGCTTGCCTCAAAGCAAAGTGTTGTTGCAGTCAACTTTTGAAGGTCTTCCTCAACTCCAAATTGAGCTCATGATAGCTCATTGGAAAGCTCTTTATATCTAGTTATCATTTGACTCATCAAGCAAGTCATTTAGCCAACCAAGCTAGGAGAAAACTTGATTTTCCCAAGGTCACTTAAGATGTGCATTCAATTCTCCGGAGGCAATAGTGTTTTTGACATTTCTCTAAAACCATGACACCTGTGTAAAAAGTGGAGGCTTTTCTTCCTTGGCCTATTATGGACAAAAACCTCTCTCAGTTTTCCCAACTTCATCTTTTATTGCTCAGAAACATCATTTGAGTGAAACCTATCCCGATGTGTGGAACAGGGGATTTGTCGAAATGAAGCGAAATGAAGGGGATAAGGGGCTTCTAAATTCTTGAGAAAATTTTGGGAAGTAGGGAGGGATGTTAGGAAGTAGGGGAAAGTGGAATTTCAAAGGTTGGGTGAGGGGAAGGGGTCCAAAAGGGCAAAACACAGGCCTAGCCTTGAAAATAGGGTTTGTAGCAAGAAACTAGGGTTTGTGCGAAAATGAGGAATTTGGGGGATCTCAGTGATAGGAAGTGTTTAATAAGGTAAATTAAGGATAGGGAAAGGTGTATGAACATCAGGATACAAGTTTTGCTGATGATTTGGCCATCCAAAAGAAATTACCTCCAAAACTCTAGGAGAGGGAAATGGACCTTACCTAGGCGCAACTGAAGCATCAAGGTGTAAAATGACCCAGTGGAACTTGACATCATGATGACAACCCTCTAAATGATGATACACTCAGCTGAATGGTGACATGGACCGACATTTGGACAACTTTGACAGGAGTAAAAGAAAACCCTAGACCTAATGCCTAGTGACCAAATTTTGCTTGAAGACTCACTGAAATGACAAAATTTGACCTTGACACCTTAAAATCACTTTGTAAGAGCAAGTTTGATCATTGGAGGAAGGCTGCAAAGGCTGACACTAACAGTGCCTTTACATCAAGAATCAACAGTTGGAAGAATACTCCAACATTTGAACAAATGTTGAATGCATGTTGTCAAGAAGAAGCCAAAAGATCGTTAGTAAGCAATAAGGAGGAGGATGGAGAGGAGAACATTTCAAATGCCTATTCCACTCATCAAAAGAAGGGAGCCTTCAAGAAGTACAAAGGACCAAAGAAGAAGGTTGACCTATCAAAGATCGAATGTTACAATTGTCACTACAAAAGTCATTGTCTAGAGAATCCAAGGAATAAGAAGAGATGGATCAAGCAAATATTATCGACGAAGCTCCGCCTAAGAAGAGCAAGACTGAAGAATCGGAAGTCAAGGACTTGCACTACTAAGTCCTCTCTCTCTTATCCCTCTTAGTATTTTGTTTAAGTTTTGAATTATTTTTCTTTTATGTTTTAGAACTTGTAGGTATAACATGCCTTGTTAAAACATTTTTGATAAATTGTAAGTTTACCTCAAGATTGGATTAAGAGGGAGCACTCACCATTTTACCAAAGATAAGTATCTTAATCCTTGTATTATCTTTTATGTTTGGTTTCCTCTCTTATCAAGATGTCTTTGTACTATATACTAGTAACCTTTCTTTTTATAATTTCCTTGTTTAGGAAATCTTGTTGAATACTCAAGGGTTATGGAGGAGACTTCAAAGGATAGACTTGAGGCATGGAAGAAGTTATGCCCTTCAAGAATTGATTTGATGTCATACAAGGTTTGTTAAGGAAAAATTTGACGTATGTCTTAAACTATAAACTTTGTTATAAAGTTCACTTCATGCATATTAGAATAATTCTATTATCCCATTTAGTATTTAATACTCATTCTTTTAGCTGTTGCTATTTTTCCTTTTTTTAGTTGTTTCTATTTCCTAAATAGAAACTTGATGTTTCTATCTTATGTAAATATCTCTGTATTATTATTGAGCTCAAGCTTGCTCATAATTCAATTAATTCATTGGAAATTCATATGCGTGTTTCGCACTGTTTTATGGTATCAGAGCACAGGTATCCTATTTCGAAATAATTTTTCATAGGTTGAAAAATTATGTGCGTCATTTCGAAATTGCTCTTCTGTGGAGGGTTTTTTCAGTTTTCATTTGGGACACTGATAAAAATACTTGCCTGGACACGATCAATTGTGTTGAAATAAACGAATCAGCTTGCAGAAATTAATTTAGCATGCGTATGTTGATTTTTTTTGCAAAGGCAACGCGAGCTTGGCAGCTCCGTGACCTGGTTCCTTTTCGCTGATAGATCTTCGAATTCTTTGACACGGCCAGCGTCTCCTTCATCAATCGTTTGGCAGGAATTTACGACGGCAGAGACAGCGATTACTTGATGGGCAGATTCACAGGTTTCGAATGTTGCCATCGATCATTGCACGAAACAAGGTATCGACCAACGATCCAAGCTTCATATCTACAGTTCGAGGAATGCCGGGACGGAAAATTTCTGACACGGCCAGCGTTTGAGAAAATCCGAATTTTTTTTTTCTCGTGGAAGATTTCTCTTTACTGTGGATTCCGAGGCAACCAGCTGAACTGTTTACGTTCAATTGAGTCACCAAAATCGCCGTTGTCGTGGATCGAACCAGGGTCACCCGTGTGACAGCCCTTTTAGGATATATGCACATCCCATCTGTCGTAAGTGTGATCTTGTGAGCACGGATATGTTTTGCCTTTGCGGCAAAGGTCAACGGAGCCGCCACCAACCCCAAGACCACTAAAACTACTATCTTTTCCGACCTTTTCATCGTGGATTCCAAGGTTAGTTTGCCATTACACTGCGGCTTATTTTATATTTACAATTACAGTTTCTTGGCTGAGTTAGTTGTCATTCTCATTTCACCCGGATCAAGTTTCCAGCAGTAAGTAAGAGGGCCACGCAGACTTTCAGAAATTTGGGCATTTAGGCCGAGCCTCGTTTCCAGATTTTTATGGTGCATAGTATTATTTCTTTATAGTGCTGTGAAATTTTTTTTAGAAGAACGTACAATTGGGCAACTATAAAGCAATGAGATATTAGTTTTGTGGCCATTATTCACTTTCAAATTAACCAGAAGTGGTGGCACAACCTCAGAAATTTCTATTCAGTGATTATTTAAAGTAAATTTGTGCTTCTCAGTGTTCGATCCTGCATGGTAGAAGCAGCATTTGGTATTTCTTTCTAAAAAAACTCTTCGAACAATTTCGGGTTAATTTTTTTTTATACCAGCATCTGTCAGATTCTGTCCGGATCAGTCAGATCTCCTTATTACTTTCTTGGGAAACGAACAGATGGCTTCACTAACCAATCTAATGTTGGAAGGTAGTCAATGTTGTAATGGCACAAAATATAACATCTGGAAACAGAGAATGTTGACCATTTTTTAATATAGGCGTCTTGACCAGCTCGTTCTCAACAAAGAGCTCCGTCCTGGTACAGCTGGCACCGATCAAGATAATTTTGATGATCGAAATCGAGAGGCCGTTATGCTCCTCAAGCTCTCTGTCACTGATGATCAGTTACCACAGATTCCTTCTGGCAAGACAGCTGTCGAGATCTGGCAACAGTTGAAGGAACTGCACGAGACATCCGACAAGAGCAGAGCTTTCTTTCTCAAAAATCAGTGGTTCTCCATCATGATGGACGAATATATGTCTTTACAGGAACATCTCAACAAGATTAAAGACATTCAAGATCAGCTCGAAGCCATTGGTCGCACCATGGAGGAAGAAGATATGGTAGTCATCACTCTGAAAAGTCTACCACAATCTTATGAGCACTTCATAGAAACACTCAACATTACCGCCACTAATGTTGATCTGAAGTTTCCGGAGTTATGCACCAAACTCATGCAGCAGGATCGTTGGAAACAACAGTTTGGTAGTGGTGCAGCATCAGCCTCCTCAGAAAATGCTTTTGCTGCCAAATATCAGTCCTTTCAGCAGAAAGGTTCTTCTCAGTCTTTTGATCCTGCTAGGAAGAAAAATGTGCAGTTTAATTACTGTCACAAGTTCAGCCACGTGAAGAAAGATTGCCGACAGAGGATTGCTTCTAAACAGAAGAAACAGGGAGGGCTCCATCAGACAGCGAATGTTGCAGAACATTCCGAGCAGACAAATTCTGCCTTTTACGCCTTTATGGCTAAAAGGCCTTCAGATCATATTCCATCTTCTGCCTGGTACATTGACTCTGGTGCATCACGCCATTTCTCTCACAGGCGTGACTGGTTTATTGACTTCTCACTTTTCAGTGATTCCGTGGTATTTGGCGGAGGTGAAAAATACACAGTGGATGGCAGAGGTATAGTTCAAATCCAGTCTGGTGGGCGCACACTCATCTTCCTGAATGTGTACTATGTTCCTGGTATGGAACTTAATCTGTTGTCTGTCAGTCAGATTATGAGGAACTCTCCTCAGCTTGATGTAGTATTCAGTGCGCACAAATGCTCTATTATGGACAGGGAGACTAGTCTTACAGTTGTTGTTGGCCTAGAAGATCATGGTTTATACAGGCTTCTTGACACTGGTGATTCTCCAGAAATGGCTCTAGCAGCTCGTGTTTCTCCCATCAGCACTCTATGGCATCAACGATATGGGCACCTAAACATGCAGTATCTCT